>JANIIK010001655.1:15000-70847 GCA_027704905.1 Muraenolepis orangiensis | reverse complement strand
TAACATAGCCAAGGGTAGCCAATGCTAACGTTGCCAAGTGTGGCCAACCCTAACATAGCCAAGTGTAGCCAACGATAACTTAGCCAAGTGTAGCCAACGCTAACTTAGCCAAGTGTAGCCAACACTAACTTAGCCAAGTGTAGCCAACGCTAACTTAGCCAAGGGTAGCCAATGCAAACGTTGCCAAGTGTAGCAAACGCTAACTTAGCCAAGTGTAGCAAAGGCTAACTTAGGCAAGTGTAGCCAATGCTAACATTGCCAAGTTTAGCCAACACTAACTTAGCCATGTGTAGCCAACACTAACTTAGCCAAGTGTAGACAACGCTAACTTAGCCAAGGGTAGCCAATGTAACGTTGCCAAGTGTAGCCAACCCTAACATAGCCAAGTGTAGCCAACGATAACTTAGCCAAGAGTAGCAAATGCTAACTTAGCCAAGAGTAGCAACGCTAACTTAGCCAAGTGTAGCCAATGCTAACTTAGTCAAGTGTAGCCAACGCTAACTTAGCCAAGTGTAGCCAACACTAACTTAGCCAAGTGTAGCCAACGCTAACTTAGCCAAGGGTAGCCAATGCTATCGTTGCCAAGTGTGGCCAACCCTAACATAGCCAAGTGTAGCCAACGATAACTTAGCCAAGTGTAGCCAACACTAACTGTACTGACTAAGTCCTAAACAAAGTCTAGTACTGGTTGCTTTTAAAGAAACTTTAGTTAAGACGTGCGCCTAGTGCGCTCGAACATAGCAAACACGGAGAGTTCAGTATAGTTCATTCTCATCACGCAGGTTTATTTTCCTTTCTTTTAACATACAGCGGCAATAACGTTAACTCATAATGTAACCAAACAAAAACGTATTGTTAGCCACAGCAAACACTACAAAGCACATACCACATGGCACATAGGCACATAGGCACATAGGCACAGTCGAAAAACTGTTTGCTTCCCATTTCAGCAACACCTGTGTCTGGGTTTCTCCAGGTTAAATGGCCTAACTGGGCTGACCCGAGGTCAGCTGAGCTAGCCAGCAAATACAGCCCCCTAGTGGCACGGGGCACAATTACATAAAATAAAGAAACATGAATATGGCTCTTACACTCCAGCCCCTAATTGCGTCTGCCAGAGCAATTACACCAAATTCACAATGAGCCATAAATACAGAGAAGAAGAGAACAAATAAAAATATATAGCCCATTTTCAAATGGGAATGAATTACTCTTTTGCTTCATTAAGCAAGCATATTTTGGTTATGGGTCGTTCAATGATGTTTGTTTTGGTTTTCAAACTAACCACACGTACCAGACCTCTCTTATCAGGGAAAGTTTCCAGGACTCTTCCTAGCATCCATGACCCACGTGGTGCTGTGGAGTCCGCAATCATGACAAGGTCTCCAGGGATAAAATTCCTCTTCTCCTGGTTCCATTTTTGACGCTCCTGTAAAAGCGGTAAGTACTCACGGATCCACCTCTTCCAAAAGAGATCCGAGATGTACTGGGCTTGTTTCCACCTTCTCCTAGCGTAAACATCCCCTTTGTCGAACAGTCCTGGTGGGAGAACTGGTTTTCCTTTGAGGAGTAGCAGATGGTTTGGTGTCAACGCCTCAAGGTCGTTGGGGTCCTCTGATAGCCTTGTGATGGGGCGATCGTTGAGCATAGCTTCAACCTCACAGAGCACGGTATGGAACCCTTCGTCATCCAAGGTTTGTTGACGGAGCACAGAGTACAAAATCTTCCTGATCATCCGTATCATGCGCTCCCAAGCGCCACCGTGATGTGACCCAGCTGGAGGGTTAAAGCTCCACTTGATTCCCTTCTTGGACATGACTCCTTCAATGCGATCATGATTCAAAGAGGCTAAGGCTTCTCGCAGCTCTCGTTCTGCACCCACAAAGTTGGTGCCGTTGTCAGATCTCAAGTGCGAGACTTGTCCTCTTCGACAGATGAACCTACGCAATGCGTTGATGCAAGAGTCTGTGTCAAGAGAATGGGCCACTTCCAGGTGTATGGCTCTGCTCGTCATGCAAGTGAAGACTACTCCATACCTTTTCACCATGCTACGCCCTCTTGTCACGTCAACTGGCCCAAAGTAATCCACGCCAACGTTAGTGAAAGGCGGTAGATCAGGAACCACTCTCTCTACTGGCAGGTCTGCCATTTTTTGCTCACCGGTCTTTCCACCATGGAGCTTACAGAAGAGGCATCTTGATATGATCTTCCTCACTGCAGTAGGTCCACTTGTGATCCAATATTTTCTCCTTGCAGTGGAAAGAACATGATTTCTACCTCCATGTCCAAGCTGTAGATGGAGGTGACGGAGGATAAGGTCGGAGATGTGCTGGTCTTTTGACAAGATGAGGGGGTGTTTAATGTCCTCAGGGATTGCCGCCTTATTCAGCCGTCCCCCAACTCGTAGAAGTCCTCCTTCTAGAACCGGATCCAGTTTGAAGATGCTGCTACTTCTCGGCACTTGTGGCTTACCAGAGGTTAGTGCAGCAAATTCAGTGGGGAATCTCTCTTGCTGGCAAAAAGCGATTATGGAGGTCTCAGCCGCCCAAAGATCTTCCAGCGTCACTTTCTGATTCCCAAGTGATTTTGAGAAAGCTTGCATCTCCTTTTGCACACCCAACCTTGCTGCTCTAGTAGCACTGGTGTTTGCAAGCTCCAACTCTTTTCTTTTATTACTCAGTTTGAGCAGAGTTCCTTTTAGCTTAATGAGCCACGCAACTGCCACCTTAAATCTTTGCCAATCAGAGAAATGGGTCATCAGTTGTGATGTGGCGTTGGTGTCAACAAGTATTGCATTGACCGTCAGATTTCTTTTTACTTCTGGGTCATCTGCAATGACACTTGTATCCACAGGAAATGTTGGCCACGTTTCTTCAGGTTCCTGTAGGAATTCCGGGCCTTCAATCCATCTTTGCTTCACAAGATCTTCTGCCTTCAATCCACGTGAAGCATCGTCAGCAGGGTTCAGAGACGTGGGAATGTATCTCCACTGCTCAACCTCCGAGTTGTCCCTGATGGTGGTTACCCTGTTTGCAACAAAGGTTTGAAATCTTCGGTCCTCATTCTTTATGTACTTAAGAACTGATGTGCTGTCAGTCCAAAAGCAGGTCCTTTTCAGTGGAAGTTGAAGCTCCGATTGAAGCATCTTGTCCACTCGTACTGCAACAACGGCTGCGGTGAGCTCCAAACGGGGAATGGTGACAGGCTTCAGGGGGGCCACTCTGGCTTTGCCAAATAGGAAGGCAACATGAACCCTCATATCCATGTTCTGCATCCTCAGGTAAGTAGCCGTACCATATCCGTTCTCGCTTGCGTCGGCGAAGTGATGCAATTGGGCACTGACAATCCTCCCAAATCCTTCAGGCTTCACACATCTGGGGATCTTGAAATATGCCACCTTCTCAAGATCGGTCAGCCATTTGTTCCACTTCTGCTGGAAAGCTGGAGGCATTGGATCGTCCCAATCACACTTCGTCCTGCATAACTCCTGCAACAGCAGCTTGGCGGGGAGTATGAAAGGTGCCAGGAATCCCAATGGATCGTAGACGGAACTGATGATGGACAGCATGCCTCGCTTGGTTGGCGGCTTCTCCTTGACTTTCAGCTTGAATTTAAAAGTGTCCGTCTCTATGCACCACTGCAAACCCAAAGCTCTGTCCAACGGCAGCTTATCCCTGTCAAGATCAAGCTCATGCAGGTTCTTGGACTTGAGATCCTCTGGGAGGCTTTGCAGCACTTCTCGACTGTTACTGATCCATTGAGTGAGGGTGAAACCTCCTTTGCTGCAAATGGTTATAAGGTTCTTAACCATGGTGATTGCATCCTGTTCAGAAGGCAAACTTTTCAGGAGATCATCCATATAAAAGTTGCGCTTGACCGTTTCGATCACTTCTGTTGGAAAGTCAGCCTGGTTGTCTTCGGCAGTCTTTCTAAGAGCAAGGCAGGCGACACTAGGTGATGAAACAGCTCCAAATAGATGGACAGTCATGCGATGCTCTACCAGATCTTGCTCCAGGTTACCTTGAGGCCACCATAAGAATCTTAAGTAATCCTGGTGTTCCTCTGCTACCTTAACCTGGTGGAACATAGCCTGTATGTCTGCCATTATGGCCACTTGTTCCTGTCTAAACCTCATAAGAACTCCAACTAACGAGCTGGTGAGGTTCGGTCCTTGCAAAAGCTGACTGTTAAGCGAGACCCCTTTGTACTCTGCTCCACAGTCAAACACCACTCTTAGCTTTCCCTTCCGTGGGTGGTACACGCCATGGTGCGGGATATACCACACCTTCCCTGTTGGCGTTTCAAACTGATGCCTTGGCACCTCTTCAGCGTAGCCATTGCTAATGACATTAGCAAGAAAGTTCTTGTACTCCTCATGAAAGCTTACGTCTTTCTGAAGTCTCCTTTTTAGACCACGAACACGTTGCATGGCAACACCGAGGTTGTTTGGCATTGAAACATCTTTCCCTTTGAAAGGCAGTTGAAACGTGTAGTGTCCATTCTGAAGCTGAGCAGAGCTTTCCATTATCTCCACAAACTTCTTTTCTTCCCTTGACATTTCTTCTTGTTCCTCAGAAGCTCGCTCATTGAAGTCGTAGTTGTACTGGCTGGTTAACAGTTCTTCAATTCTGTCAATGGCGATTCTGTTGGTGTAAACTGAATGGTGGCCGCTTCCACAGTCGCTTCTTCCCCGTAAAGGACCATTTATTACCCACCCCAGTAGGGTATTGATCGCGTAGGGTCCATCTTCGCCTTCACGACTGTTAATCACCTCCCAAGGCTCCATCAACTTGGAGGCGTTTGTGCCAATTAACAGGTCAACATCAGCGTTTATGTGGGGAATCTTTACATCCTCTAAATAAGGCCACTTTTTCAGCTCCCTTTCGCTGATTATGTTGGCTGTAGAGATGGGCATCTCTTTCTGGGTACACACTTTGGGCAGTGGATAGAAGCACTCACCAGAAAATCCTGAGATCTCCAGACTGTCAACGACGGAGCTTTCTACTGCGTTACTATGGCCCAAGGTGCGGATATGAATCTTACATTTGCGTCCTTCCATGTTCAACCGATCAATGAGCTTCTTGGTGCAGAAAGTTCCTGTACTCCCTGGGTCCAGAAACGCATAGGTTTCAATAACCTTGTTTCCCTTTGAGCACTTCACCTTAACAGGCAAAATGGGAAGAATTCCATTGCAGTGGCCAGCCCCTGTAAGACCACAAGCGGAGGATGTTGTACAGCTGTCAGAAGTCTTGTATGCTCAGTTTTCTTCTGATCCCTCTGAGTAACCCATTCCTTCTCTCCAATATGCAAAACACTGGGATGCGTTCGGTTGCACTTTTTGCAAGTGATGCGCCTGTCGCAATTCTTGCTTAAGTGTCCTGTACACAAGCAACTGAAACACAGACCCTTCTCCTTTAGATAGTCCAGTTTCTCCCTGTGTGTCTTTCTTCCCAGTTTAAAACATTGTTCCAAGACATGACCACCAGTATCACAATACAGGCAGGAAATAGGATCAGTCTTGGTAAAGGACGTCACTTTGTTCTGAGCCTTCACCTTCTCATCACCCTCTGGTTTGCTGTATCCATCCTCATTCTTGTGAGCGCCTGCTTTGCATCCATCCTCAATGACTACCTGTGTTGCAAAGCTGTTTCTTCTCAGCTGTGGTCTCACCTGTATCTTGCTTGCTCTCATAACTCCTTTGATAACAGGTGAAGCGTCCTGTATGTCACCAAATAATGGATCTGAAATGATTCTGACCTGGCGCTCGATGAACTTCACAATGTCTGAGAATCGTGCTCTTCGACCAGTTCTTTCCAGTATCTCACATGCCTTAGCTCTCCACTTGTCTCTGAGTTTATATGGAAGCTTCTGACTCAGAATCTTAATGTTTGCTGGCATGTTAAGTTCCTCCAAGTACTGAAGATCATCCATAGCATTGGAACACTCACGGAGGAAAAGTCCATAAGCTTTGAGCGCTTTGGTGTCTTCAGCTTTGATACTTGGCCATCCTGTGACCTTCTCCATGTAGGCCGCTGTTATCTTGAACTCATTGCCAAAGTGCTCCTTGAGCAACTTTTTGGCAACAGTAAAACCTTTATCTGCAGTCATATGAAGGCAACTGCGTACAATATCCTTTGGCTGCCCCCTAGTGTACTGCTCAAGATAGTACAAACAGTCTCCTTTACAGCTGGTCTTTGCTTCCACGCAGTGCTCAAACGCCTTCATAAATGTGTTGAACTGCAGAGGATCTCCATCATAAGTTGGAATTTCTCGGCGCGGCAGCAGTTGTGACGTTTGCATTTGAACAAGGAGAGCTGTTATGTCATTCTGTTGTTGCAGCAGATTGAAAAGACCTGCTGTCTGATTTTGGCCTTGCAGGGGCTGAAACACTTGTTGGCCTAGAGTTGGTTGAAAGCTTTGACTGTAGGTTGTCTTTGAATGTAACTGAGGGGGTTGAGAGCCTTGACTCACAGTTGGCTTTGGTTGTGATGCAAACTGAGTGGGTAGAGATGTTGTAACATGAACTTGCTTTTTCACCAAATTTGGCATGATAGTTGATGGTGAGGCATTGCTTTGCTGTGGTAAAGGTGCATGCTGCTGTGAGGGTGTAGCCACAAATATTGAGGCCTGTGGATTGAGAGCGGTGAGCGAGAGCTTAGATCTAGCCCCTTTCCTGATGTAGGAGGCCATTCCATCGGATTGCCTTGAATGGATGCTGCTACCCACCTTTAGCACTGCTAGCTTAGCAGAAGCGGCAGCTATCTCAGTGTCCAGCTCAAGCTGCTCCCTTTTATTCCTCAAGATGAGCTCCTGCTCCTCCAATGCATGCATATCCTTTATAGCAGCAGCTCGAGCCAAGAGCGCGGCCTGTTCCGCCTCTGCAATGCGTCTGGCTGAAGAAGTGGAGGATCCGTTACATGAAGCTCTGCTACTTCTCCAATGGTGCCTTGACTGCACATTTGAAATGCTGTCTTGAGGTCGAATCTGATCCTCCTCTGCCACATCCTTTCCATTTCCAGCATTGACATCAACAGTTTGAGAATCATCCCTTTCATCTTCCTTTAAAGTGTCGTCAACAACCGTGTGTGTTTCATTTTCACTTTGGACAGTTTGAGTTTCAGTTTGTACCGTTAAATCATCATCATCCTCATGATCATCAACCACTTTGGTAGCTGCACAAGCTTTAGTGTCAGACAACCATTGATTTGTACCCACAATAAATTCATTGACATTCAACATTTTAGCTTGGTACCATATTTCATGCTTGTTTGCTTCATCAGCAGGCAATAAACCCAACAAAGATGTATGCACCTGCTGTGTTTTGTCACTCAACTCATTGAACGTGATAAATGCATTTTCAACCTCATTTACATGTTCTTTATCAACCATCAATTTAGCAATAGATTCTTTAACTTTCGACAGTTTACCAAAATTAGACTTTCTTTCCTGTTCTAAAGTGCTTATTTTCCCCAACAAAGCTTTGGATGTTAATTTAACCACACGTTTTTCAGTTACAGATTTCACCCCTTCACCCACACCAAGTTCAGTCTCAAGGCCAAGTTGGCGTTTGTCCTCATCGGCCATAATGTCCACGCGAAATGAATTGGCTTATTAATCAATAAGCCCGCAACATAGTTTGTGTTGCGCAACAACTCGTCTCGACGCGCAAAGTTATTTTTAGACGCTTGCGAGTCTGCTACCAATGCATTGGGTTTACGCGAATGTGTGCACACAAATTACCATGGCCATTCATAATATCAGCGCTGATCAACACATACCCCAATCGAGCGTTGGCCGACTTAGATGAATGGTGTCCCGGTGTGATGATGTTGGTATTCCGCTGGCCTTGTAGCTCGCTCTGGTACAGCTCAAATAAGCAAGCGGCAACCCCAAACATGTCTGTTCTGAACCCCCTCTGTAGTCGACAGACGGGGGCCAGCAGCGTCCTCCGGCGGGGGCGGAGCGGCGTCCTCCGGCGGGGGCGGAGCGGCGTCCTCCGGCGGGGGCGGAGCGGCGTCCTCCGGCGGGTGCGGAGCGGCGTCCTCCGGCGGGTGCGAAGCGGCGTCCTCCGGCGGGTGCGGAGCGGCGTCCTCCGGCGGGTGCGGAGCGACGTCCTCCGGCGGGTGCGAAGCGGCGTCCTCCGGCGGGTGCGGAGCGGCGTCCTCCGGCGGGTGCGGAGCCAAAACGCGCCTCACATCCGTGATTTCCAAACGAACACGTAAATCCGCAATGTAACAGGTCCGCGTCCTCTTGATGAACAATAATCCCTATTGAAGCAGTTTTTCGACCTAAATGTACCGACTAAGTCCTAAACAAAAGTCTAGTACTGGTTGCTTTTAAAGAAACTTTAGTTACGACGTGCGCCTAGTGCGCTCGAACATAGCAAACACGGAGAGTTCAGTATAGTTCATTCTCATCACGCAGTTTATTTTCCTTTCTTTTAACATACAGCGGCAATAACGTTAACTCATAATGTAACCAAACAAAAACGTATTGTTAGCCACAGCAAACACTACAAAGCACATACCACATAGGCACATAGGCACATAGGCACATAGGCACATAGGCACAGTCGAAAAACTGTTTGCTTCCCATTTCAGCAACACCTGTGTCTGGGTTTCTCCAGGTTAAATGGCCTAACTGGGCTGACCCGAGGTCAGCTGAGCTAGCCAGCAAATACCGCCCCCTAGTGGCACGGGGCACAATTACATAAAATAAAGAAACATGAATATGGCTCTTACACTAACTTTGCCTAGAGTAGCAAACGCTAGCTTAGCCAAGAGTAGCAAATGCTAACTTAGCCAAGAGTAGCAAACACTTACATGGCCAATTAAAGACAACACTAACATAGCCAAGTGTAGCCAACGCTAACTTAGCCAAGTGTAGCCAACACTAACTTAGCCAAGTGTAGCCAACGACTAACTTAGCCAAGGGTAGCCAATGCTAACATTGCCAAGTGTAGCCAACACTAACTTAGCCAAGTGTAGCCAACACTAACTTTGCCTAGAGTAGCAACGCTAGCTTAGCCAAGAGTAGCAAATGCTAACTTAGCCAAGAGTAGCAACGCTAACTTAGCCAAGTGTAGCCAATGCTAACTTAGTCAAGAGTAGCAAACACTTACATGGCCAATAGAAGACAACACTAACATAGCCAAGTGTAGCCAACGCTAACTTAGCCAAGTGTAGCCAACGCTAACTTAGCCAAGTGTAGCCAACACTAACTTAGCCAAGTGTAGCCAACACTAACTTAGCCAAGGGTAGCCAATGCTAGCTTAGCAAAGAGTAGCAAATGCTAACTTAGCCAAGAGTAGCAACGCTAACTTAGCCAAGTGTATCCAATGCTAACTTAGGCAAGAGTAGCAAACACTTACATGGCCAATAGTAGCCTCCTCTAACTTAGCCAAGTGTAGCCAACTCTAACTTAGCCAAGTGTAGCCAACACTAACTTAGCCAAGTGTAGCCAACGCTAACTTAGCCAAGGGTAGCCAATGCTAACGTTGCCAAGTGTGGCCAACCCTAACATAGCCAAGTGTAGCCAACGATAACTTAGCCAAGTGTAGCCAACGCTAACTTAGCCAAGTGTAGCCAACACTAACTTAGCCAAGTGTAGCCAACACTAACTTAGCCAAGGGTAGCCAATTCTAGCTTAGCAAAGAGTAGCAAATGCTAACTTAGCCAAGAGTAGCAACGCTAACTTAGCCAAGTGTATCCAATGCTAACTTAGGCAAGAGTAGCAAACACTTACATGGCCAATAGTAGCCTCCTCTAACTTAGCCAAGTGTAGCCAACTCTAACTTAGCCAAGTGTAGCCAACACTAACTTAGCCAAGTGTAGCCAACGCTAACTTAGCCAAGGGTAGCCAATGCTAACGTTGCCAAGTGTGGCCAACCCTAACATAGCCAAGTGTAGCCAACGATAACTTAGCCAAGTGTAGCCAACACTAACTTTGCCTAGAGTAGCAAACGCTAGCTTAGCCAAGAGTAGCAAATGCTAACTTAGCCAAGAGTAGCAACGCTAACTTATTCAAGTGTAGCCAATGCTAACTTAGTCAAGAGTAGCAAACACTTACATGGCCAATAGTAGACAACACTAACGTAGCCAAGTGTAGCCTACCCTAACATAGCCAAGTGTAGCCAACTCTAACTTAGCCAAGTTAGCCAACACTAACTTAGCCAAGTGTAGCCAACGCTAACCTAGCCAAGGGTAGCCAATGCTAACGTTGCCAAGTGTAGCCAACCCTAACATAGCCAAGTGTAGCCAACGATAACTTAGCCAAGGGTAGCCAATGCTAACTTAGCCAAGAGTGGCAAACGCTAACTTTGCCAATAGTAGCCAACACTAACATAGCCAAGTGTATTCAACGATAACTTAGAAAAGGGTAGCCAATGCTAACATTGCCAAGTGTAGCCAACACAAACTTAGCCAAGTGTAGCCAACACTAACTTTGCCTAGAGTAGCAAACGCTAGCTTAGCCAAGAGTAGCAACGCTAACTTAGCCAAGTGTAGCCAATGCTAACTTAGTCAAGAGTAGCAAACACTTACATGGCCAATAGAAGACAACACTAACATAGCCAAGTGTAGCCAACGCTAACTTAGCCAAGTGTAGCCAACGCTAACTTAGCCAAGTGTAGCCAACACTAACTTAGCCAAGTGTAGCCAACACTAACTTAGCCAAGGGTAGCCAATGCTAGCTTAGCAAAGAGTAGCAAATGCTAACTTAGCCAAGAGTAGCAACGCTAACTTAGCCAAGTGTATCCAATGCTAACTTAGGCAAGAGTAGCAAACACTTACATGGCCAATAGTAGCCTCCTCTAACTTAGCCAAGTGTAGCCAACTCTAACTTAGCCAAGTGTAGCCAACACTAACTTAGCCAAGTGTAGCCAACGCTAACTTAGCCAAGGGTAGCCAATGCTAACGTTGCCAAGTGTGGCCAACCCTAACATAGCCAAGTGTAGCCAACGATAACTTAGCCAAGTGTAGCCAACACTAACTTTGCCTAGAGTAGCAAACGCTAGCTTAGCCAAGAGTAGCAAATGCTAACTTAGCCAAGAGTAGCAATGCTAACTTATTCAAGTGTAGCCAATGCTAACTTAGTCAAGAGTAGCAAACACTTACATGGCCAATAGTAGACAACACTAACTTAGCCAAGTGTAGCCAACGATAACTTAGCCAAGGGTAGCCAATGCTAACTTAGCCAAGTGTAGCCAACACTAACTTAGCCAAGTGTAGCCAACACTAACATAGCCAAGTGTAGCCAACGATAACTTAGCCAAGGGTAGCCAACGCTAACTTAGCCAAGTGTAGCCAACACTAACTTAGCCAAGTGTAGCCAACACTAATGTAGCCAATTGTAGCCAACGATAACTTAGCCAAGGGTAGCCAACGCTAACTTAGCCAAGTGTAGCCAACACTAACTTAGCCAAGTGTAGCCAATGCTAACTTAGTCAAGAGTAGCAAACACTTACATGGCCAATAGTTGACAACACTAACATAGCCAATTGTAGCCTACTCTAACATAGCCAAGTGTAGCCAACGCTTACTTAGCCAATTGTAGCCAATGCTAACTTAGTCAAGAGAAGCAAACACTTACATGGCCAATAGTAGCCTCCTCTAACTTAGCCAAGTGTAGCCAACTCTAACTTAGCCAAGTGTAGCCAACACTAACTTAGCCAAGTGTAGCCAACGCTAACTTAGCCAAGTGTATTCAACGATAACTTAGAAAAGGGTAGCCAATGCTAACATTGCCAAGTGTAGCCAACACTAACTTAGCCAAGTGTAGCCAACACTAACTTTGCCTAGAGTAGCATACGCTAGCTTAGCCAAGAGTAGCAAATGCTAACTTAGCCAAGAGTAGCAACGCTAACTTAGCCAAGTGTAGCCAATGCTAACTTAGTCAAGAGTAGCAAACACTTACATGGCCAATAGAAGACAACACTAACATAGCCAAGTGTAGCCAACGCTAACTTAGCCAAGTGTAGCCAA
The DNA here is from genome assembly GCA_027704905.1 of Muraenolepis orangiensis. Lineage (NCBI taxonomy): Eukaryota > Metazoa > Chordata > Actinopteri > Gadiformes > Muraenolepididae > Muraenolepis > Muraenolepis orangiensis. The sequence goes on along the minus strand of JANIIK010001655.1, from coordinate 58,866 downwards.
CACTAACTTAGCCAAGTGTAGCCAACACTAACTTAGCCAAGGGTAGCCAATGCTAGCTTAGCAAAGAGTAGCAAATGCTAACTTAGCCAAGAGTAGCAACGCTAACTTAGCCAAGTGTATCCAATGCTAACTTAGGCAAGAGTAGCAAACACTTACATGGCCAATAGTAGCCTCCTCTAACTTAGCCAAGTGTAGCCAACTCTAACTTAGAAAATGGTAGCCAATGCTAACATTGCCAAGTGTAGCCAACCCTAACATAGCCAATTGTAGCCAATGATAACTTAGCCAAGGGTAGCCAATGCTAACATTGCCAAGTGTAGCCAACGCTAACCTAGCCAAGGGTAGCCAATGCTAACGTTGCCAAGTGTGGCCAACCCTAACATAGCCAAGTGTAGCCAACGATAACTTAGAAAAGGGTAGCCAATGCTAACTTAGCCAAGTGTAGCCAACAGTAACTTTGCCTAGAGTAGCAAACGCTAGCTTAGCCAAGAGTAGCAACGCTAACTTAGTCAAGGGTAGCAAACACTTACATGGCCAATAGTAGACAACACTAACGTAGTCAAGTGTAGCCTACCCTAACATAGCCAAGTGTAGCCAACTCTAACTTAGCCATGTTAGCCAACACTAACTTAGCCAAGTGTAGCCAACGCTAACCTAGCCAAGGGTAGCCAATGCTAACGTTGCCAAGTGTAGCCAACCCTAACATAGCCAAGTGTAGCCAACGATAACTTAGCCAAGGGTAGCCAATGCTAACTTAGCCAAGAGTGGCAAACGCTAACTTTGCCAATAGTAGCCAACACTAACATAGCCAAGTGTAGCCAACGATAACTTAGCCAAGTTTAGCCAACACTAACTTAGCCAAGTGTATTCAACGATAACTTAGAAAAGGGTAGCCAATGCTAACATTGCCAAGTGTAGCCAACACTAACTTAGCCAAGTGTAGCCAACACTAACTTTGCCTAGAGTAGCAAACGCTAGCTTAGCCAAGAGTAGCAACGCTAACTTAGCCAAGTGTAGCCAATGCTAACTTAGTCAAGAGTAGCAAACACTTACATGGCAAATAGAAGACAACACTAACATAGCCAAGTGTAGCCAACGCTAACTTAGTCAAGTGTAGCCAACGCTAACTTAGCCAAGTGTAGCCAACACTAACTTAGCCAAGAGTAGCAACGCTAACTTAGCCAAGTGTATCCAATGCTAACTTAGGCAAGAGTAGCAAACACTTACATGGCCAATAGGAGCCTCCTCTAACTTAGCCAAGTGTAGCCAACTCACACTTAGCCAAGTGTAGCCAACACTAACTTAGCCAAGTGTAGCCAATGCTAACTTAGTCAAGAGTAGCAAAGCTAACTTAGCCAAGTGTATCCAATGCTATCTTAGCCAAGAGTAGCAAACACTTACATGGCCAATAGTAGCCAACACAAACATAGCCAAGTGTAGCCAACCCTAACATAGCCAAGTGTAGCCAACACTAACTTAGCCGAGTGTAGCCAACGATAACTTAGAAAAGGGTAGCCAATGCTAACATTGGCAAGTGTAGCCAACACTAACTTAGCCAAGTGTAGCCAACACTAACTTTGCCTAGAGTAGCAAACGCTAGCTTAGCCAAGAGTAGCAAATGCTAACTTAGCCAAGTGTATCCAATGCTAACTTAGTCAAGAGTAGCAAACACTTACATGGCCAATAGTAGCCTCCTCTAACATAGCCAAGTGTAGCCAACTCTAACTTAGCCAAGTTAGCCAACACTAACTTAGCCAAGTGTAGCCAACACTAACTTAGCCAAGTGTAGCCAACGCTAACTTAGCCAAGGGTAGCCAATGTAACGTTGCTAAGTGTAGCCAACGATAACTTAGCCAAGTGTAGCCAACACTAACTTTGCCTAGAGTAGCAAACGCTAGCTTAGCCAAGAGTAGCAAATGCTAACTTAGCCTAGAGTAGCAACGCTAACTAAGCCAAGTGTAGCCAATGTTAACTTAGTCAAGAGTAGCAAACACTTACATGGCCAATAGTAGACATCACTAACATAGCCAATTGTAGCCTACTCTAACATAGCCAAGTGTAGCCAACGCTAACTTAGCCAAGTGTAGCCAACACTAACTTAGCCAAGTGTAGCCAACGCTAACTTAGCCAAGGGTATCTAATGCTAACATTGCCAAGTGTAGCCAATGCTAACTTATCCAAGAGTAGCAGATGCTAACATAGCCAAGAGTAGCAACGCTAACTTAGCCAAGTGTATCCAATGCTAACTTAGTCAAGAGTAGCAAACACTTACATGGCCAATAGTAGCCAACACTAACATAGCCAAGTGTAGCCAACCCTAACATAGCCAAGTGTAGCCAACACTAACTTAGCCGAGTGTAGCCAACGATAACTTAGAAAAAGGTAGCCAATGCTAACATTGCCAAGTGTAGCCAATGCTAACTTAGTCAAGAGTAGCAAACACTTACATGGCCAATAGTAGACAACACTAACATAGCCAATTGTAGCCAACTCTAACTTAGCCAAGTGTAGCCAACACTAACTTAGCCAAGTGTAGCCAACGCTAACCTAGCCAAGGGTAGCCAATGCTAACATTGCCAAGTGTAGCCAACACTAACTTAGCCAAGTGTAGCCAACGCTAACTTAGCCAAGTGTAGCCAACGCTAACTTAGCCAAGTGTAGCCAACACTAACTTAGCCAAGTGTAGCCAACACTAACTTAGCCAAGGGTAGCCAATGCTAGCTTAGCAAAGAGTAGCAAATGCTAACTTAGCCAAGAGTAGCAACGCTAACTTAGCCAAGTGTATCCAATGCTAACTTAGGCAAGAGTAGCAAACACTTACATGGCCAATAGTAGCCTCCTCTAACTTAGCCAAGTGTAGCCAACTCTAACTTAGCCAAGTGTAGCCAACACTAACATAGCCAAGTGTAGCCAACGATAACTTAGCCAAGGGTAGCCAACGCTAACTTAGCCAAGTGTAGCCAACACTAACTTAGCCAAGTGTAGCCAACGCTAACTTAGCCAAGGGTAGCCAATGCTAACGTTGCCAAGTGTGGCCAACCCTAACATAGCCAAGTGTAGCCAACGATAACTTAGCCAAGTGTAGCCAACACTAACTTTGCCTAGAGTAGCAAACGCTAGCTTAGCCAAGAGTAGCAAATGCTAACTTAGCCAAGAGTAGCAATGCTAACTTATTCAAGTGTAGCCAATGCTAACTTAGTCAAGAGTAGCAAACACTTACATGGCCAATAGTAGACAACACTAACTTAGCCAAGTGTAGCCAACGATAACTTAGCCAAGGGTAGCCAATGCTAACTTAGCCAAGTGTAGCCAACACTAACTTAGCCAAGTGTAGCCAACACTAACATAGCCAAGTGTAGCCAACGATAACTTAGCCAAGGGTAGCCAACGCTAACTTAGCCAAGTGTAGCCAACACTAACTTAGCCAAGTGTAGCCAACACTAACGTAGCCAATTGTAGCCAACGATAACTTAGCCAAGGGTAGCCAACGCTAACTTAGCCAAGTGTAGCCAACACTAACTTAGCCAAGTGTAGCCAATGCTAACTTAGTCAAGAGTAGCAAACACTTACATGGCCAATAGTTGACAACACTAACATAGCCAATTGTAGCCTACTCTAACATAGCCAAGTGTAGCCAACGCTTACTTAGCCAATTGTAGCCAATGCTAACTTAGTCAAGAGAAGCAAACACTTACATGGCCAATAGTAGCCTCCTCTAACTTAGCCAAGTGTAGCCAACTCTAACTTAGCCAAGTGTAGCCAACACTAACTTAGCCAAGTGTAGCCAACGCTAACTTAGCCAAGTGTATTCAACGATAACTTAGAAAAGGGTAGCCAATGCTAACATTGCCAAGTGTAGCCAACACTAACTTAGCCAAGTGTAGCCAACACTAACTTTGCCTAGAGTAGCATACGCTAGCTTAGCCAAGAGTAGCAAATGCTAACTTAGCCAAGAGTAGCAACGCTAACTTAGCCAAGTGTAGCCAATGCTAACTTAGTCAAGAGTAGCAAACACTTACATGGCCAATAGAAGACAACACTAACATAGCCAAGTGTAGCCAACGCTAACTTAGCCAAGTGTAGCCAACACTAACTTAGCCAAGTGTAGCCAACACTAACTTAGCCAAGGGTAGCCAATGCTAGCTTAGCAAAGAGTAGCAAATGCTAACTTAGCCAAGAGTAGCAACGCTAACTTAGCCAAGTGTATCCAATGCTAACTTAGGCAAGAGTAGCAAACACTTACATGGCCAATAGTAGCCTCCTCTAACTTAGCCAAGTGTAGCCAACTCTAACTTAGAAAATGGTAGCCAATGCTAACATTGCCAAGTGTAGCCAACCCTAACATAGCCAATTGTAGCCAATGATAACTTAGCCAAGGGTAGCCAATGCTAACATTGCCAAGTGTAGCCAACGCTAACCTAGCCAAGGGTAGCCAATGCTAACGTTGCCAAGTGTGGCCAACCCTAACATAGCCAAGTGTAGCCAACGATAACTTAGAAAAGGGTAGCCAATGCTAACTTAGCCAAGTGTAGCCAACAGTAACTTTGCCTAGAGTAGCAAACGCTAGCTTAGCCAAGAGTAGCAACGCTAACTTAGTCAAGGGTAGCAAACACTTACATGGCCAATAGTAGACAACACTAACGTAGTCAAGTGTAGCCTACCCTAACATAGCCAAGTGTAGCCAACTCTAACTTAGCCAAGTTAGCCAACACTAACTTAGCCAAGTGTAGCCAACGCTAACCTAGCCAAGGGTAGCCAATGCTAACGTTGCCAAGTGTAGCCAACCCTAACATAGCCAAGTGTAGCCAACGATAACTTAGCCAAGGGTAGCCAATGCTAACTTAGCCAAGAGTGGCAAATGCTAACTTTGCCAATAGTAGCCAACACTAACATAGCCAAGTGTAGCCAACGATAACTTAGCCAAGTTTAGCCAACACTAACTTAGCCAAGTGTATTCAACGATAACTTAGAAAAGGGTAGCCAATGCTAACATTGCCAAGTGTAGCCAACACTAACTTAGCCAAGTGTAGCCAACACTAACTTTGCCTAGAGTAGCAAACGCTAGCTTAGCCAAGAGTAGCAACGCTAACTTAGCCAAGTGTAGCCAATGCTAACTTAGTCAAGAGTAGCAAACACTTACATGGCAAATAGAAGACAACACTAACATAGCCAAGTGTAGCCAACGCTAACTTAGTCAAGTGTAGCCAACGCTAACTTAGCCAAGTGTAGCCAACACTAACTTAGCCAAGAGTAGCAACGCTAACTTAGCCAAGTGTATCCAATGCTAACTTAGGCAAGAGTAGCAAACACTTACATGGCCAATAGGAGCCTCCTCTAACTTAGCCAAGTGTAGCCAACTCACACTTAGCCAAGTGTAGCCAACACTAACTTAGCCAAGTGTAGCCAATGCTAACTTAGTCAAGAGTAGCAAAGCTAACTTAGCCAAGTGTATCCAATGCTATCTTAGCCAAGAGTAGCAAACACTTACATGGCCAATAGTAGCCAACACAAACATAGCCAAGTGTAGCCAACCCTAACATAGCCAAGTGTAGCCAACACTAACTTAGCCGAGTGTAGCCAACGATAACTTAGAAAAGGGTAGCCAATGCTAACATTGGCAAGTGTAGCCAACACTAACTTAGCCAAGTGTAGCCAACACTAACTTTGCCTAGAGTAGCAAACGCTAGCTTAGCCAAGAGTAGCAAATGCTAACTTAGCCAAGTGTATCCAATGCTAACTTAGTCAAGAGTAGCAAACACTTACATGGCCAATAGTAGCCTCCTCTAACATAGCCAAGTGTAGCCAACTCTAACTTAGCCAAGTTAGCCAACACTAACTTAGCCAAGTGTAGCCAACACTAACTTAGCCAAGTGTAGCCAACGCTAACTTAGCCAAGGGTAGCCAATGTAACGTTGCTAAGTGTAGCCAACGATAACTTAGCCAAGTGTAGCCAACACTAACTTTGCCTAGAGTAGCAAACGCTAGCTTAGCCAAGAGTAGCAAATGCTAACTTAGCCTAGAGTAGCAACGCTAACTAAGCCAAGTGTAGCCAATGTTAACTTAGTCAAGAGTAGCAAACACTTACATGGCCAATAGTAGACATCACTAACATAGCCAATTGTAGCCTACTCTAACATAGCCAAGTGTAGCCAACGCTAACTTAGCCAAGTGTAGCCAACACTAACTTAGCCAAGTGTAGCCAACGCTAACTTAGCCAAGGGTATCTAATGCTAACATTGCCAAGTGTAGCCAATGCTAACTTATCCAAGAGTAGCAGATGCTAACTTAGCCAAGAGTAGCAACGCTAACTTAGCCAAGTGTATCCAATGCTAACTTAGTCAAGAGTAGCAAACACTTACATGGCCAATAGTAGCCAACACTAACATAGCCAAGTGTAGCCAACCCTAACATAGCCAAGTGTAGCCAACACTAACTTAGCCGAGTGTAGCCAACGATAACTTAGAAAAGGTAGCCAATGCTAACATTGCCAAGTGTAGCCAATGCTAACTTAGTCAAGAGTAGCAAACACTTACATGGCCAATAGTAGACAACACTAACATAGCCAATTGTAGCCAACTCTAACTTAGCCAAGTGTAGCCAACACTAACTTAGCCAAGTGTAGCCAACGCTAACCTAGCCAAGGGTAGCCAATGCTAACATTGCCAAGTGTAGCCAACACTAACTTAGCCAAGTGTAGCCAACACTAACTAGCCAAGTGTAGCCAACGCTAACTTAGCCAAGGTAGCCAACGCTAACTTAGCCAAGTGTAGCAACACTAACTTAGCCAAGTGTAGCCAATGCTAACTTAGCAAGAGTAGCAAACACTTACATGGCCAATAGTAGACAACACTAACTAGCAAGTGTAGCCACTCTAACTAGCCAATGTAGCCACCTAACTAGCCAAGTGTAGCCAACGCTAACTTAGCCAAGTGTAGCCAACACTAACTTAGCCAAGTGTAGCCAACGCTAACTTAGCCAAGGGTAGCCAATGCTAACATTGCCAAGTGTAGCCAACGCTAGCTTAGCCAAGAGTAGCAAATGCTAACTTAGCCAAGAGTAGCAACGCTAACTTAGCCAAGTGTATCCAATGCTAACTTAGTCAAGAGTAGCAAACACTTACATGGCCAATAGTAGACAACACTAACTTAGCCAAGTGTAGCCACTCTAACATAGCCAAGTGTAGCCAACTCTAACTTAGCCAAGTGTAGCCAACACTAACTTAGCCAAGTGTAGCCAACACTAACTTAGCCAAGTGTAGCCAACGCTAACTTAGCCAAGGGTAGCCAATGCTAACGTTGCCAAATGTGGCCAACCTAACATAGCCAAGTGTAGCAAACGCTAGCTTAGCCAAGAGTAGCAACGCTAACTTATTCAAGTGTAGCCAATGCTAACTTAGCCAAGAGTAGCAAACACTTACATGGCCAATAGTAGACAACACTAACGTAGTCAAGTGTAGCCTACTCTAACATAGCCAAGTGTAGCCAACTCTAACTTAGCCAAGTTAGCCAATGCTAACGTTGCCAAGTGTAGCCAACCCTAACATAGCCAATTGTAGCCAACGATAACTTAGCCAAGGGTAGCCAATGCTAACATTGCCAAGTGTAGCCAACACTAACTTAGCCAAGTGTAGCCAACACTAACATAGCCAAGTGTAGCCAACGATAACTTAGCCAAGGGTAGCCAACGCTAACATAGCCAAGTGTAGCCAACACTAACTTAGCCAAGTGTAGCCAATGCTAACTTAGTCAAGAGTAGCAAACACTTACATGGCCAATAGTAGACAACACTAACATAGCCAATTGTAGCCTACTCTAACATAGCCAAGTGTAGCCAACGCTAACTTAGCCAAGTGTAGCCAACACTAACTTAGCCAAGTGTAGCCAACGCTAACTTAGCCAAGGGTAGCCAATGCTAACATTAGCCAAGTGTAGCCAACGCTAACTTAGCCAAGAGTAGCAACGCTAACTTAGCCAAGTGTAGCCAATGCTAACTTAGTCAAGAGTAGCAAACACTTACATGGCCAATAGTAGCCTCCTCTAACTTAGCCAAGTGTAGCCAACTCTAACTTAGCCAAGTGTATCCGACACTAACTTAGCCAAGTGTAGCCAACACTAACTTAGCGAAGTGTAGCCAACGCTAACTTAGCCAAGGGTAGCCAATGCTAACGTTGCCAAGTGTAGCAAACGCTAACTTAGCCAAGTGTAGCAAGGCTAACTTAGCCAAGTGTAGCAAGGGCTAACTTAGCCAAGTGTAGCCAATGCTAACATTGCCAAGTTTAGCCAACACTAACTTAGCCAAGTGTAGCCAACACTAACTTAGCCAAGTGGAGCCAACGCTAACTTAGCCAAGGGTAGCCAATGTAACTTGCCAAGTGTAGCCAACACTAACTTTGCCTAGAGTAGCAAACGCTAGCTTAGCCAAGAGTAGCAAATGCTAACTTAGCCTAGAGTAGCAACGCTAACTAAGCCAAGTGTAGCCAATGCTAACTTAGTCAAGAGTAGCAAACACTTACATGGCCAATAGTAGACATCACTAACATAGCCAAGTGTAGCCTACTCTAACATAGCCAAGTGTAGCCAACGCTAACTTAGCCAAGTGTAGCCAACACTAACTTAGTCAAGTGTAGCCAACGCTAACTTAGCCAAGGGTATCTAATGCTAACATTGCCAAGTGTAGCCAACGCTAACTTATCCAAGAGTAGCAAATGCTAACTTAGCCAAGAGTAGCAACGCTAACTTAGCCAAGTGTATCCAATGCTAACTTAGTCAACAAGTGTAGCCAACACTAACATTAGCCAAGTAGTAGCCAATGCTAACATTGCCAAGTGTAGCCAACACTAACTTAGCCAAGTGTAGCCAACACTAACTTTGCCTAGAGTAGCAAACACTTACATGGCCAATAGAAGACAACACTAACATAGCCAAGTGTAGCCTACTCTAACATAGCCAAGTGTAGCCAACGCTAACTTAGCCAAGTGTAGCCAACACTAACTTAGCCAAGTGTAGCCAATGCTAACTTAGCCAAGGGTAGCCAATGCTAGCTTAGCAAAGAGTAGCAAATGCTAACTTAGCCAAGAGTAGCAACGCTAACTTAGCCAAGTGTATCCAATGGTAACTTAGGCAAGAGTAGCAAACACTTACATGGCCAATAGTAGCCTCCTCTAACTTAGCCAAGTGTAGCCAACTCTAACTTAGCCAAGTGTAGCCAACACTAACTTTGCCAAGAGTAGCAAACGCTAGCTTAGCCAAGAGTAGCAAATGCTAACTTAGCCAAGAGTAGCAAATGATAACTTAGCCAAGAGTAGCAACGCTAACTTAGCCAAGTTTAGCCAATGCTAACTTGGTAAAGAGTAGCAAACACTTACATGGCCAATAGTAGCCTCCTCTAACATAGAAAAGGTTAGGCAATGCTAACATTGCCAAGTGTAGCCAACACTAACTTAGCCAAGTGTAGCCAACACTAACTTTGCCTAGAGTAGCAAACGCAAGCTTAGCCAAGAGTAGCAAATGCTAACTTAGCCAAGAGTAGCAAATGATAACTTAGCCAAGAGTAGCAACGCTAACTTAGCCAAGTTTAGCCAATGCTAACTTGGTCAAGAGTAGCAAACACTTACATGGCCAATAGTAGCCTCCTCTAACATAGCCAAGTATAACCTACTCTAACATGGCCAAGTTTAGCCAACGCTAACTTAGCCAAGTGTAGCCAACACTAACTTAGCCAAGTGTAGCCAACGATAACTTAGAAAAGGTTAGGCAATGCTAACATTGCCAAGTGTAGCCAACACTAACTTAGACAAGTGTAGCCAACACTAACTTTGCCTAGAGTAGCAAACGCTAGCTTAGCCAATAGTAGCAAATGCTAACTTAGCCAAGAGTAGCAACGCTAACTTAGCCAAGTGTAGCCAACGCTAGCTTAGCCAAGAGTAGCAAATGCTAACTTAGCCAAGTGTAGCCAATGCAAACTTTGGCAAGAGTAGCAAACACTTACATGGCCAATAGTAGACAACACTAACATAGCCAAGTGTAGCCTACTCTAACATAGCAAAGTGTAGCCAACGCTAACTTAGCCAAGGGTAGCCAATGCTAGCTTAGCAAAGAGTAGCAAATGCTAACTTAGCCAAGAGTAGCAACGCTAACTTAGCCAAGTGTATCCAATGCTATCTTAGGCAAGAGTAGCAAACATTTACATGGCCAATAGTAGCCTCCTCTAACTTAGCCAAGTGTAGCCAACTCTAACTTAGCCATGTGTAGCCAACACTAACTTAGCCAAGTGTAGCCAACGCTAACTTAGCCAAGGGTAGCCAATGCTAACGTTGCCAAGTGTGGCCAACCCTAACATAGCCAAGTGTAGCCAACGATAACTTAGCCAGGTAGCAACGATAACTAGCCAGAGTAGCAAACGCTAGCTTAGCCAAGAGTAGCAAATGCTAACTTAGCCAAGAGTAGCAACGCTAACTTATTCATGTGGAGCCAATGCTAACTTAGTCAAGAGTAGCAAACACTTACATGGCCAATAGTAGACAACACTAACGTAGTCAAGTGTAGCCTACTCTAACATAGCCAAGTGTAGCCAACTCTAACTTAGCCAAGGTAGCCAACACTAACTTAGCCAAGTGTAGTCAACGCTAACCTAGCCAAGGGTAGCCAATGCTAACGTTGCCAAGTGTAGCCAACCCTAACATAGCCAAGTGTAGCCAACGATAACTTAGCCAAGGGTAGCCAATGCTAACTTAGCCAAGTGTAGCCAACACTAACTTAGCCAAGTGTAGCCAACACTAACATAGCCAAGTGTAGCCAACGATAACTTAGCCAAGGGTAGCCAACGCTAACTTAGCCAAGTGTAGCCAACACTAACTTAGCCAAGTGTAGCCAACGCTAACTTAGCCAAGTGTAGCCAATGCTAACTTAGTCAAGAGTAGCAAACACTTACATGGCCAATAGTAGACAACACTAACATAGCCAATTGTAGCCTACTCTAACATAGCCAAGTGTAGCCAACGCTAACTTAGCCAAGTGTAGCCAATGCTAACTTAGTCAAGAGTAGCAAACACTTACATGGCCAATAGAAGACAACACTAACATAGCCAAGTGTAGCCTACTCTAACATAGCCAAGTGTAGCCAACGCTAACTTAGCCAAGGGTAGCCAATACTAACATTGCCAAGTGTAGCCAACGCTAGCTTAGCCAAGAGTAGTAAATGCTAACTTAGCCAAGAGTAGCCAATGCAAACTTTGGCAAGAGTAGCAAACACTTACATGGCCAATAGAAGACAACACTAACTTAGCCAAGTGTAGCCAACTCTAACTTAGCCAAGTGTAGCCAACACTAACTTAGCCAAGTGTAGCCAACACTAACTTAGCCAAGTGTAGCCAATGCTAACTTAGCCAAGGTAGCCAATGCTAGCTTAGCAAGAGTAGCAAATGCTAACTTAGCCAAGAGTAGCAACGCTAACTTAGCCAAGTGTACCATGCTAACTTAGGCAAGAGTAGCAAACACTTACATGGCCAATAGTAGCCTCCTCTAACTTAGCCAAGTGTAGCCAACTCTAACTTAGCCAAGTGTAGCCAACACTAACTTAGCCAAGTGTAGCCAACGCTAACTTAGCCAAGTGTAGCAAATGCTAACTTAGCCAAGAGTAGCAAATGCTAACTTAGCCAAGAGTAGCAACGCTAACTTAGCCAAGTGTAGCCAATGCTAACTTAGCCAAGAGTAGCAAACACTTACATGGCCAATAGTAGCCTCCTCTAACATAGAAAAGGTTAGGCAATGCTAACTGTTAAGTGTAAGTGTTAATATGTCTGTATGTAACTGCACTATAACTGTTCCGCAGTAAGAGGGCGCTATAGGCGTAAGGAGGCGCAGCTATTGTAGCTGACGTCAGGTGTCAGATATAAGGGATTGTTCCCCCCCTTTCTATCTCTCTCTCTCTAGCTCTCACGGAGAGCGGGTCAAGTGGTGCAATGCATATATGGAAATAAACCACGCCAGTTAAGGCTAAATAAGACCTCGTCGTCATGACTGGTTTCTTGCTGCACATGTGACTCTGTCAACAGGTTATGGGCCCAGATCACGTAAGAGCAAAAGAACGATAGGTAGTTAGCTGAAAAGTGTAGGCCAGTTTAGCGGCGGGAGAACCGCGTGACACTAAAGCTAAGCTACAACCAAAAGATGGCGACCAGAGGCAGAAGCAAGTGGCCCACGTTTGACGGAAGGGCAGAAGAATACGAGCTCTGGGAAGAGCGGATGTTGTGCTGTATGCACGGATTGGGGCTGAAAAAGACAATTTTGACGGGCCTCACGGGAGACATAACGGAGGCCGCGCAAGCCCTGGATACTAAGCTGAACGCCGACGCATACTGCGAGCTAGCACCACTCCTAGACAACACAAGCTTGGGGCTGATATTCCGGGACACAAAGGACAAAGGCCGAGAGAGTCTAAAAGTGTTAAGAGAACACTACATCGGCAAAGGTAGGCCCCGGATTGTATCCCTGTATATAACATTGACCGCGCTGAAGAAAGCTAGCACAGAGACCGTGACTGAATACGTCATCAGGGCGGAGCAGATCATCACTGCGCTCAAAAGTGCAGGAGAAGCACCGAGTGATGGACTAATGATGGCGATGGTTATGAGGGGACTACCGGAGATGTATAAACCGTTCACACTGTTGGTGACGCACGGTTCAGCGGACATGTCGCTGGGGGAGTTCAAGGCCAAGTTGCGGAACTTCGAGGCCTCAGAAGACTCAGACCCGGTCGCCGAGGAGGCGGGAGAAAGGGTAATGAAGGCCCGGGCAGCGCCAAAGAAAAAGACCGGACCCCCGACGGAGATGGCGTGTTGGCGTTGTGGAGAAAAGGGTCACCGAAAGGATAACTGCACAAAAACTGTTTGGTGTAGTTTCTGCAAAACTTCGGGACACGCAGACAGAGTGTGTAGAAAGAAGCGCGAACAGAGCGCTCGGTACGCGCACGTGCAAGATGGCGGCTGTGGACAAGATGGCGGCAGCGGTGGACGTGAGGCGAGTCGAGACGACGCCCGGAGAGGAGCGGGGAAAGAGGACTTCACCTTCGGGGCGCAGACAGCATACGCCAGCCGGTCAGCGCAGCAGCAGCAGGCCCAAAGGAAGGGACTGATCGTGGACACAGGTGCGTCGTCCCACATTATCAACGACAGGAGCCGATTCAAGAACTTTGACAGCACCTTCGAGCCGGAGAGACACAGCATGGAGCTGGCAGACGGGAAGCGCACTTTCGGGTTGGCGCACGGGAGAGGAGACGCACAGGTATGCCTCATAGACAGTGAGGGGCGCCGGTGTACAGTGACGTTGAAGAACGCCCTCTACATACCCTCGTTCCCCCAAGAACTATTCTCTGTAAAATCTGCTACTGCAAATGGTGCCAAGGTGTTCTTCAATGAAGGTAACGATGTTCTTGTGAAGCCTGACGGTACGAGATTTAACATTGAGGTGTACAAGAGAATGTATTATCTACAAACAGAATGTAATGAAAATGATGTGTGTAATGTCAGTCATGATATTCAGACATGGCATGAGATCATGGGTCATTGTAATTACGAGGACATACTGAAGCTGCAGGCGGTAACAGTAGGCATGCACATTAACGGTGAAAAGCATAGACCTAACAAAGAATGTGATGTGTGTATAAAGGGAAAGTTCACTCAAACAAGGAACAGAGGTCCCACAGAAAAAGTAAAGACACCACTTGAGCTAGTTAACACAGATCTAGCCGGCCCAGTGAATAATGAGTCCATAGGCGGCTTTAAATATATGCAGTCTTTCACAGATGTGTGTACAGGGGCAGTGTTTGTCTACTTTCTCAAAGCAAAGAGTGACGCACTTCAGGCCACAGAGAAATTCCTTGCAGATGTGGCTCCGTATGGCAGCGTAAAGTGCCTGAGGTCCGACAACGGAACAGAGTTCACAAATAGAGAGTTTCAGTCACTGCTGAGAAGGAACAAGATCAGACACGAGACGTCCTGTCCTTACTCCCCGCACCAAAACGGGATAGCTGAGAGGGAAGGGCGCACTCTCTTCGAAATGGCTAGGTGTAAGCTAATAGACGGTAACTTACCTAAGAGTCTATGGCATTATGCGGTCCAAGAAGCAGCTTACACTAGAAATCGGTGTTTTAACAAGCACACGGGCACCACCCCATATACAGCACTGACAGGAAAAAGGTGTGATCTAGCCAGGATGCACAAGTTTGGGTCAGTATGTTATGCTTACCAACAGGACAGAGGAAAACTCGAGTCCAGGTGTGAGAAAGGACTTTTTGTAGGGCATGACAAGGGCAGCCCCGCTTTTCTAGTCTATTATCCCGGTAAGGGGAAAGTGCAAAAGCACAGATTAGTAAAGTTTGTCACAAAGACAACATGTGAGAACGAGACACAGACACAGGAGCCAGAGCTGGACTCCAGAATAGGGTGTGAGAAAAGAGAGACGCCACAGCCTAGTGTACTGAGCACAGACATGGAGACAGACGGTCAACAGCCACCGGAGGATGATGGCGAGAAGCACCCTAGGGTGACGCCACGTGCCTCATGCAGTGGGAGATATCCCCCCCGGGAACATAAACCCCCAAAGTATCTGAAAGACTATGCCCAGAGAGAAAGTGACGAGGATGACAGTACACTTACCAGTATAGATTACTGCTACAGAGTAGTGAGTGGTGTACCTCAGACCTTTAAAGAGGCCATGATATCCCCTGAGTCAGGAAAATGGGAGAGAGCGATGGATGAGGAGATGAGGTCCCTGGAGGACAATCATACTTTTACTCTAACAAAGTTACCCGAGGGTAGACAAGCAGTGGGAGGCAAGTGGGTGTACTCAATCAAGGAGGGTATTGAAGGGCACGACAGGTACAAGGCCAGGTTTGTAGCTAAAGGCTACAGTCAGAGGGAAGGAATAGACTACGGTGAGACATTCTCCCCTACAGCTAATCTGACCAGTGTACGGGTAGTTATGCAGAAGGCAGCCGAAGACGACTTGATTTTACACCAGATGGATGTGAAGACAGCCTACCTGCACGCACCCATTGACAGGGACATATATATGGAACAACCTGAAGGTTACGAGAAGAAAGGAGGGAAGCTAGTATGTAAGCTACAAAAATCCATTTACGGCCTGAAACAGTCTGGGCGAAATTGGAACGAGATGCTTCATACATGTCTAATCGAAGACCACTTCATACAGAACCCAGTAGACCCCTGTGTTTACACAAAGGAGTCAAAAGAGGCAGGGAAAGTGATAATTGTGATTTGGGTGGATGATTTGATCATCGCAGCAGACAACACTAGAAACCTAGAGCAGGTGAAAGGTATGCTCTCCACCAGATTCAAGATGAAGGACCTGGGCAGGTTAAAACATTTCCTAGGCATGGACTTCGAACAGTCTGCCAGTTGTGTAAAAATATCCCAGAAGAGATATGTGGAAAAGATCCTGAATCGTTTTGACATGCAGGAGTGTAGAACTAGGGAAACACCATGTGATCAAAAGCTAGACTACAATGAGGATGCACAAAAATTTACGGATGTAAAAATGTATAGAGAAGCTGTAGGCAGCCTCATTTATTTGACAACATGTACTCGCCCTGACCTATGTTTTGTAGTGAGTAAGCTATCACAGCATTTTGCTGATCCCACAGAAGAGCACTGGATTACAGCAAAACATGTTTTCCGTTATCTCAAAGGTACAGCAGATAAAGAGTTATGTTTCAGAAAAAGCAGCGAGGGCTTAGGGCTTCAAGCCTATAGTGACGCAGATTGGGCGGCGGACGCCACAGACAGGAGAAGTACCACGGGGTATTGTGTGAGTATGGCTACAGACAGCTCACTGGTTTCATGGAAAACAAAGAAACAGCCCACAGTGGCACTATCAACCTGTGAAGCCGAATATATGGCTCTAGCCTTGACAATACAGGAATGTATTTATCTGGAACAACTGCTCGAAGGAATGGATACCTATGGATATAGGAAAACTGTTGTTTATGAGGACAACCAGGGAACCATTGCACTTGCCAGAAACCCTGTGTGCCGACAGAGGTGTAAACATGTGGATATAAAATATCACTTCATCAGATCTGTCATCAGAGAAGAAAGGATGACACTGGTTTACTGTCCTACAGATGACATGGTGGCAGACGCTATGACCAAGCCGGTCTCCAAACTGAAATTGAAAAAATTTGCAGGGGTCATGTTCGGTGTGTAAAATATTGCCTGTTATGTAATATTGACCGCCATGTTCTTTTGATGTTTTGAATTGTTATTTTTTTCTTGGAAAAGTTGTACAGTATACACGTCATTCATAAGTGGGAGTGTTAAGTGTAAGTGTTAATATGTCTGTATGTAACTGCACTATAACTGTTCCGCAGTAAGAGGGCGCTATAGGCGTAAGGAGGCGCAGCTATTGTAGCTGACGTCAGGTGTCAGATATAAGGGATTGTTCCCCCCCTTCTATCTCTCTCTCTCTAGCTCTCACGGAGAGCGGGTCAAGTGGTGCAATGCATATATGGAAATAAACCACGCCAGTTAAGGCTAAATAAGACCTCGTCGTCATGACTGGTTTCTTGCTGCACATGTGACTCTGTCAACACTAACATTGCCAAGTGTAGCCAACACTAACTTAGCCAAGTGTAGCCAACACTAACTTTGCCTAGAGTAGCAAACGCAAGCTTAGCCAAGAGTAGCAAATGCTAACTTAGCCAAGAGTAGCAAATGATAACTTAGCCAAGAGTAGCAACGCTAACTTAGCCAAGTTTAGCCAATGCTAACTTGGTCAAGAGTAGCAAACACTTACATGGCCAATAGTAGCCTCCTCTAACATAGCCAAGTATAACCTACTCTAACATGGCCAAGTTTAGCCAACGCTAACTTAGCCAAGTGTAGCCAACACTAACTTAGCCAAGTGTAGCCAACGATAACTTAGAAAAGGTTAGGCAATGCTAACATTGCCAAGTGTAGCCAACACTAACTTAGACAAGTGTAGCCAACACTAACTTTGCCTAGAGTAGCAAACGCTAGCTTAGCCAATAGTAGCAAATGCTAACTTAGCCAAGAGTAGCAACGCTAACTTAGCCAAGTGTAGCCAACGCTAGCTTAGCCAAGAGTAGCAAATGCTAACTTAGCCAAGTGTAGCCAATGCAAACTTTGGCAAGAGTAGCAAACACTTACATGGCCAATAGTAGACAACACTAACATAGCCAAGTGTAGCCTACTCTAACATAGCAAAGTGTAGCCAACGCTAACTTAGCCAAGGGTAGCCAATGCTAGCTTAGCAAAGAGTAGCAAATGCTAACTTAGCCAAGAGTAGCAACGCTAACTTAGCCAAGTGTATCCAATGCTATCTTAGGCAAGAGTAGCAAACATTTACATGGCCAATAGTAGCCTCCTCTAACTTAGCCAAGTGTAGCCAACTCTAACTTAGCCATGTGTAGCCAACACTAACTTAGCCAAGTGTAGCCAACGCTAACTTAGCCAAGGGTAGCCAATGCTAACGTTGCCAAGTGTGGCCAACCCTAACATAGCCAAGTGTAGCCAACGATAACTTAGCTAGTAGCAACGTACTAGCCTAGAGTAGCAAACGCTAGCTTAGCCAAGAGTAGCAAATGCTAACTTAGCCAAGAGTAGCAACGCTAACTTATTCATGTGGAGCCAATGCTAACTTAGTCAAGAGTAGCAAACACTTACATGGCCAATAGTAGACAACACTAACGTAGTCAAGTGTAGCCTACTCTAACATAGCCAAGTGTAGCCAACTCTAACTTAGCCAAGGTAGCCAACACTAACTTAGCCAAGTGTAGTCAACGCTAACCTAGCCAAGGGTAGCCAATGCTAACGTTGCCAAGTGTAGCCAACCCTAACATAGCCAAGTGTAGCCAACGATAACTTAGCCAAGGGTAGCCAATGCTAACTTAGCCAAGTGTAGCCAACACTAACTTAGCCAAGTGTAGCCAACACTAACATAGCCAAGTGTAGCCAACGATAACTTAGCCAAGGGTAGCCAACGCTAACTTAGCCAAGTGTAGCCAACACTAACTTAGCCAAGTGTAGCCAACGCTAACTTAGCCAAGTGTAGCCAATGCTAACTTAGTCAAGAGTAGCAAACACTTACATGGCCAATAGTAGACAACACTAACATAGCCAATTGTAGCCTACTCTAACATAGCCAAGTGTAGCCAACGCTAACTTAGCCAAGTGTAGCCAATGCTAACTTAGTCAAGAGTAGCAAACACTTACATGGCCAATAGAAGACAACACTAACATAGCCAAGTGTAGCCTACTCTAACATAGCCAAGTGTAGCCAACGCTAACTTAGCCAAGGGTAGCCAATACTAACATTGCCAAGTGTAGCCAACGCTAGCTTAGCCAAGAGTAGTAAATGCTAAC
Source organism: Muraenolepis orangiensis (assembly GCA_027704905.1). Taxonomy (NCBI): domain Eukaryota; kingdom Metazoa; phylum Chordata; class Actinopteri; order Gadiformes; family Muraenolepididae; genus Muraenolepis; species Muraenolepis orangiensis. The sequence continues at coordinate 40,466 of JANIIK010001655.1, read as the reverse complement.
TTAGCCAAGAAGAGCCAATGCAAACTTTGGCAAGAGTAGCAAACACTTACATGGCCAATAGAAGACAACAATAACTTAGCCAAGTGTAGCCAACTCTAACTTAGCCAAGTGTAGCCAACACTAACTTAGCCAAGTGTAGCCAACGCTAGCTTAGCCAAGAGTAGTAAATGCTAACTTAGCCAAGAGTAGCCAATGCTAACTTAGTCAAGAGTAGCAAACACTTACATGGCCAATAGTAGCCTCCTCTAACTTAGCCAAGTGTAGCCAACTCTAACTTAGCCAAGTGTAGCCAACACTAACTTAGCCAAGTGTAGCCAATGCTAACGTTGCCAAATGTGGCCAACCCTAACATAGCCAAGTGTAGCAAACGCTAGCTTAGCCAAGAGTAGCAAATGCTAACTTAGCCAAGAGTAGCAACGCTAACTTATTCAAGTGTAGCCAATGCTAACTTAGCCAAGAGTAGCAAACACTTACATGGCCAATAGTAGACAACACTAACGTAGTCAAGTGTAGCCTACTCTAACATAGCCAAGTGTAGCCAACTCTAACTTAGCCAAGTTAGCCAATGCTAACGTTGCCAAGTGTAGCCAACCCTAACATAGCCAATTGAAGCCAACGATAACTTAGCCAAGGGTAGCCAATGCTAACATTGCCAAGTGTAGCCAACACTAACTTAGCCAAGTGTAGCCAACACTAACATAGCCAAGTGTAGCCAACGATAACATAGCCAAGGGTAGCCAACGCTAACATAGCCAAGTGTAGCCAACACTAACTTAGCCAAGTGTAGCCAATGCTAACTTAGTCAAGAGTAGCAAACACTTACATGGCCAATAGTAGACAACACTAACATAGCCAATTGTAGCCTACTCTAACATAGCCAAGTGTAGCCAACGCTAACTTAGCCAAGTGTAGCCAACACTAACTTAGCCAAGTGTAGCCAACGCTAACTTAGCCAAAGGTAGCCAATGCTAACATTGCCAAGTGTAGCCAACGCTAGCTTAGCCAAGAGTAGCAAATGCTAACTTAGCCAAGAGTAGCAACGCTAACTTAGCCAAGTGTATCCAATGCTAACTTAGCCAAGAGTAGCAAACACTTACATGGCCAATAGCAGACAACACTAACGTAGTCAAGTGTAGCCTACTCTAACATAGCCAAGTGTAGCCAACTCTAACTTAGCCAAGTTAGCCAACATTAACTTAGCCAAGTGTAGCCAACGCTAACCTAGCCAAGGGTAGCCAATGCTAACATTGCCAAGTGTAGCCAACACTAACTTAGCCAAGTGTAGCCAACGATATCTTAGCCAAGGGTAGCCAACGATAACTTAGCCAAGGGTAGCCAACGCTAACTTAGCCAAGTGTAGCCAATGCTAACTTAGTCAAGAGTAGCAAACACTTACATGGCCAATAGTAGACAACACTAACATAGACAATTGTAGCCTACTCTAACATAGCCAATTGTAGCCTACTCTAACATAGCCAAGTGTAGCCAACGCTAACTTAGCCAAGTGTAGCCAATGCTAACTTAGCCAAGGGTAGCCAACGCTAACTTAGCCAAAGGTAGCCAATGCTAACATTGCCAAGTGTAGCCAACGCTAGCTTAGCCAAGAGTAGCAAATGCTAACTTAGCCAAGAGTAGCAACGCTAACTTAGCCAAGTGTATCCAATGCTAACTTAGCCAAGAGTAGCAAACACTTACATGGCCAATAGTAGACAACACTAACATAGCCAATTGTAGCCTACTCTAACATAGCCAAGTGTAGCCAACGCTAACTTAGCCAAGTGTAGCCAACACTAACTTAGCCAAGTGTAGCCAACGCTAACTTAGCCAAAGGTAGCCAATGCTAACATTGCCAAGTGTAGCCAACGCTAGCTTAGCCAAGAGTAGCAAATGCTAACTTAGCCAAGAGTAGCAACGCTAACTTAGCCAAGTGTATCCAATGCTAACTTAGCCAAGAGTAGCAAACACTTACATGGCCAATAGCAGACAACACTAACGTAGTCAAGTGTAGCCTACTCTAACATAGCCAAGTGTAGCCAACTCTAACTTAGCCAAGTTAGCCAACACTAACTTAGCCAAGTGTAGCCAACGATACTTAGCCAAGGGTAGCCAACGATAACTTAGCCAAGGGTAGCCAACGCTAACTTAGCAAAGTGTAGACAACACTAACTTAGCCAAGTGTAGCCAATGCTAACTTAGTCAAGAGTAGCAAACACTTACATGGCCAATAGTAGACAACACTAACATAGACAATTGTAGCCTACTCTAACATAGCCAATTGTAGCCTACTCTAACATAGCCAAGTGTAGCCAACGCTAACTTAGCCAAGTGTAGCCAACGCTAACTTAGCCAAGGGTAGCCAACGCTAACTTAGCCAAGTGTAGCCAACGCTAACTTAGCCAAGGGTAGCCAATGCTAACATTGCCAAGTGTAGCCAACGCTAGCTTAGCCAAGAGTAGCAAATGCTAACTTAGCCAAGAGTAGCAAACACTTACATCGCTACATCGCATGGCCAATAGTAGACAACACTAACGTAGTCAAGTGTAGCCAACTCTAACTTAGCCAAGTTAGCCAACACTAACTTAGCCAAGTGTAGCCAACGCTAACTTAGCCAAGGGTAGCCAATGCTAACGTTGCCAAATGTGGCCAACCCTAACATAGCCAAGTGTAGCAAACGCTAGCTTAGCCAAGAGTAGCCAATGCTAACTTAGCCAAGAGTAGCAACGCTAACTTATTCAAGTGTAGCCAATGCTAACTTAGCCAAGAGTAGCAAACACTAACATGGCCAATAGTAGACAACACTAACGTAGTCAAGTGTAGCCTACTCTAACATAGCCAAGTGTAGCCAACTCTAACTTAGCCAAGTTAGCCAACACTAACTTAGCCAAGTGTAGCCAACGCTAACCTAGCCAAGGGTAGCCAATGCTAACGTTGCCAAGTGTAGCCAACCCTAACATAGCCAAGTGTAGCCAACGATAACTTAGCCAAGGGTAGCCAATGCTAACATTGCCAAGTGTAGCCAACACTAACTTAGCCAAGTGTAGCCAACACTAACATAGCCAAGTGTAGCCAACGATAACTTAGCCAAGGGTAGCCAACGCTAACTTAGCCAAGTGTAGCCAACACTAACTTAGCCAAGTGTAGCCAATGCTAACTTAGTCAAGAGTAGCAAACACTTACATGGCCAATAGTAGACAACACTAACATAGCCAATTGTAGCCTACTCTAACATAGCCAAGAGTAGCCAATGCTAACTTAGTCAAGAGTAGCAAACACTTACATGGCCAATAGTAGCCTCCTCTAACTTAGCCAAGTGTAGCCAACTCTAACTTAGCCAAGTGTAGCCAACACTAACTTAGCCAAGTGTAGCCAACGATAACTTAGCCAAGGGTAGCCAACGCTAACTTAGCCAAGTGTAGCCAACACTAACTTAGCCAAGTGTAGCCAATGCTAACTTACTCAAGAGTAGCAAACACTTACATGGCCAATAGTAGACAACACTAACATAGCCAATTGTATCTTACTCTAACATAGCCAAGTGTAGCCAACGCTAACTTAGCCAAGTGTAGCCAACACTAACTTAGCCAAGTGTAGCCAACGCTAACTTAGCCAAGGGTAGCCAATGCTAACATTGCCAAGTGTAGCCAACGCTAGCTTAGCCAAGAGTAGCAAATGCTAACTTAGCCAAGAGTAGCAACGCTAACTTAGCCAAGTGTATCCAATGCTAACTTAGCCAAGAGTAGCAAACACTTACATGGCCAATAGCAGACAACACTAACGTAGGCAAGTGTAGCCTACTCTAACATAGCCAAGTGTAGCCAACTCTAACTTAGCCAAGTTAGCCAACACTAACTTAGCCAAGTGTAGCCAACGCTAACCTAGCCAATAGTAGACAACACTAACATAGACAATTGTAGCCTACTCTAACATAGCCAATTGTAGCCTACTCTAACATAGCCAAGTGTAGCCAACGCTAACTTAGCCAAGTGTAGCCAACACTAACTTAGCCAAGTGTAGCCAACGCTAACTTAGCCAAGGGTAGCCAATGCTAACATTGCCAAGTGTAGCCAATGCTAGCTTAGCCAAGAGTAGCAAATGCTAACTTAGCCAAGAGTAGCAACGCTAACTTAGCCAAGTGTATCCAATGCTAACTTAGCCAAGAGTAGCAAACACTTACATGGCCAATAGCAGACAACACTAACGTAGGCAAGTGTAGCCTACTCTAACATAGCCAAGTGTAGCCAGCTCTAACTTAGCCAAGTTAGCCAACACTAACTTAGCCAAGTGTAGCCAACGCTAACCTAGCCAAGGGTAGCCAATGCTAACATTGCCAAGTGTAGCCAACACTAACTTAGCCAAGGGTAGCCAACGCTAACTTAGCCAAGTGTAGCCAACGCTAACTTAGCCAAGGGTAGCCAATGCTAACATTGCCAAGTGTAGCCAACGCTAGCTTAGCCAAGAGTAGCAAATGCTAACTTAGCCAAGAGTAGCAAACACTTACATGGCCAATAGTAGACAACACTAACGTAGTCAAGTGTAGCCAACTCTAACTTAGCCAAGTTAGCCAACGCTAACCTAGCCAAGGTAGCCAATGCTAACGTTGCCAAGTGTAGCCAACCCTAACATAGCCAAGTGTAGCCAACGATAACTTAGCCAAGGGTAGCCAATGCTAACATTGCCAAGTGTAGCCAACACTAACTTAGCCAAGTGTAGCTAACACTAACATAGCCAAGTGTATTCAACAATAACTTAGCCAAGGGTAGCCAACGCTAACTTAGCCAAGTGTAGCCAACACTAACTTAGCCAAGTGTAGCCAATGCTAACTTAGTCAAGAGTAGCAAACACTCACATGTCCAATAGTAGACAACACTAACGTAGTCAAGTGTAGCCTACTCTAACATAGCCATGTGTAGCCAACTCTAACTTAGCCAAGTGTAGCCAACACTAACTTAGCCAAGTGTAGCCAATGCTAGCTTAGCCAAGAGTAGTAAATGCTAACTTAGCCAAGAGTAGCCAATGCTAACTTAGTCAAGAGTAGCAAACACTTACATGGCCAATAGTAGCCTCCTCTAACTTAGCCAAGTGTAGCCAACACTAACTTAGCCAAGTGTAGCCAACGCTAACTTAGCCAAGGGTAGCCAATGCTAACGTTGCCAAATGTGGCCAACCCTAACATAGCCAAGTGTAGCAAACGCTAGCTTAGCCAAGAGTAGCCAATGCTAACTTAGCCAAGAGTAGCAACGCTAACTTATTCAAGTGTAGCCAATGCTAACTTAGCCAAGAGTAGCAAACACTTACATGGCCAATAGTAGACAACACTAACGTAGTCAAGTGTAGCCTACTCTAACATAGCCAAGTGTAGCCAACTCTAACTTAGCCAAGTTAGCCAACACTAACTTAGCCAAGTGTAGCCAACGCTAACCTAGCCAAGGGTAGCCAATGCTAACGTTGCCAAGTGTAGCCAACCCTAACATAGCCAAGTGTAGCCAACGATAACTTAGCCAAGGGTAGCCAATGCTAACCTTGCCAAGTGTAGCCAACACTAACTTAGCCAAGTGTAGCCAACACTAACATAGCCAAGTGTAGCCAACTCTAACTTAGCCAAGTGTAGCCAACACTAACTTAGCCAAGTGTAGCCAACACTAACTTAGCCAAGTGTAGCCAACGCTAACTTAGCCAAGGGTAGCCAATGCTAACGTTGCCAAATGTGGCCAACCCTAACATAGCCAAGTGTAGCAAACGCTAGCTTAGCCAAGAGTAGCAACGCTAACTTAGTCAAGTGTAGCCAATGCTAACTTAGCCAAGAGTAGCAAACACTTACATGGCCAATAGTAGACAACACTAACGTAGTCAAGTGTAGCCTACTCTAACATAGCCAAGTGTAGCCAACTCTAACTTAGCCAAGTTAGCCAATGCTAACGTTGCCAAGTGTAGCCAACCCTAACATAGCCAATTGTAGCCAACGATAACTTAGCCAAGGGTAGCCAATGCTAACATTGCCAAGTGTAGCCAACACTAACTTAGCCAAGTGTAGCCAACACTAACATAGCCAAGTGTAGCCAACGATAACTTAGCCAAGGGTAGCCAACGCTAACAAATCCAAGTGTAGCCAACACTAACTTAGCCAAGTGTAGCCAATGCTAACTTAGTCAAGAGTAGCAAACACTTACATGGCCAATAGTAGACAACACTAACATAGCCAATTGTAGCCTACTCTAACATAGCCAAGTGTAGCCAACGCTAACTTAGCCAAGTGTAGCCAACACTAACTTAGCCAAGTGTAGCCAACGCTAACTTAGCCAAGGGTAGCCAATGCTAACATTGCCAAGTGTAGCCAACGCTAGCTTAGTCAAGAGTAGCAAATCCTAACTTAGCCAAGAGTAGCCAATGCTAACGTAGTCAAGAGTAGCAAACACTTACATGGCCAATAGTAGCCTCCTCTAACTTAGCCAAGTGTAGCCAACACTAACTTAGCCAAGTGTATCCGACACTAACTTAGCCAAGTGTAGCCAACACTAACTTAGCGAAGTGTAGCCAACGCTAACTTAGCCAAGGGTAGCCAATGCTAACGTTGCCAAGTGTAGCAAACGCTAACTTAGCCAAGTGTAGCAAGGGCTAACTTAGCCAAGTGTAGCAAGGGCTAACTTAGCCAAGTGTAGCCAATGCTAACATTGCCAAGTTTAGCCAACACTAACTTAGCCAAGTGTAGCCAACACTAACTTAGCCAAGTGGAGCCAACGCTAACTTAGCCAAGGGTAGCCAATGTAACGTTGCCAAGTGTAGCCAACACTAACATTGCCTAGAGTAGCAAACGCTAGCTTAGCCAAGAGTAGCAAATGCTAACTTAGCCTAGAGTAGCAACGCTAACTAAGCCAAGTGTAGCCAATGCTAACTTAGTCAAGAGTAGCAAACACTTACATGGCCAATAGTAGACATCACTAACATAGCCAATTGTAGCCTACTCTAACATAGCCAAGTGTAGCCAACGCTAACTTAGCCAAGTGTAGCCAACACTAACTTAGTCAAGTGTAGCCAACGCTAACTTAGCCAAGGGTATCTAATGCTAACATTGCCAAGTGTAGCCAACGCTAACTTATCCAAGAGTAGCAAATGCTAACATAGCCAAGAGTAGCAACGCTAACTTAGCCAAGTGTATCCAATGCTAACTTAGTCAAAAGTAGCAAACACTTACATGGCCAATAGTAGCCAACACTAACATAGCCAAGTGTAGCCAACCCTAACATAGCCAAGTGTAGCCAACACTAACTTAGCCGAGTGTAGCCAACGATAACTTAGAAAAGGGTAGCCAATGCTAACATTGCCAAGTGTAGCCAACACTAACTTAGCCAAGTGTAGCCAACACTAACTTTGCCTAGAGTAGCAAACACTTACATGGCCAATAGAAGACAACACTAACATAGCCAAGTGTAGCCTACTCTAACATAGCCAAGTGTAGCCAACGCTAACTTAGCCAAGTGTAGCCAACACTAACTTAGCCAAGTGTAGCCAATGCTAACTTAGCCAAGGGTAGCCAATGCTAGCTTAGCAAAGAGTAGCAAATGCTAACTTAGCCAAGAGTAGCAACGCTAACTTAGCCAAGTGTATCCAATGGTAACTTAGGCAAGAGTAGCAAACACTTACATGGCCAATAGTAGCCTCCTCTAACTTAGCCAAGTGTAGCCAACTCTAACTTAGCCAAGTGTAGCCAACACTAACTTTGCCAAGAGTAGCAAACGCTAGCTTAGCCAAGAGTAGCAAATGCTAACTTAGCCAAGAGTAGCAAATGATAACTTAGCCAAGAGTAGCAACGCTAACTTAGCCAAGTTTAGCCAATGCTAACTTGGTAAAGAGTAGCAAACACTTACATGGCCAATAGTAGCCTCCTCTAACATAGAAAAGGTTAGGCAATGCTAACATTGCCAAGTGTAGCCAACACTAACTTAGCCAAGTGTAGCCAACACTAACTTGCCTAGAGTAGCAAACGCAAGCTTAGCCAAGAGTAGCAAATGCTAACTTAGCCAAGAGTAGCAAATGATAACTTAGCCAAGAGTAGCAACGCTAACTTAGCCAAGTTTAGCCAATGCTAACTTGGTCAAGAGTAGCAAACACTTACATGGCCAATAGTAGCCTCCTCTAACATAGCCAAGTATAACCTACTCTAACATGGCCAAGTTTAGCCAACGCTAACTTAGCCAAGTGTAGCCAACACTAACTTAGCCAAGTGTAGCCAACGATAACTTAGAAAAGGTTAGGCAATGCTAACATTGCCAAGTGTAGCCAACACTAACTTAGACAAGTGTAGCCAACACTAACTTTGCCTAGAGTAGCAAACGCTAGCTTAGCCAATAGTAGCAAATGCTAACTTAGCCAAGAGTAGCAACGCTAACTTAGCCAAGTGTAGCCAACGCTAGCTTAGCCAAGAGTAGCAAATGCTAACTTAGCCAAGTGTAGCCAATGCAAACTTTGGCAAGAGTAGCAAACACTTACATGGCCAATAGTAGACAACACTAACATAGCCAAGTGTAGCCTACTCTAACATAGCCAAAGTGTAGCCAACGCTAACTTAGCCAAGGGTAGCCAATGCTAGCTTAGCAAAGAGTAGCAAATGCTAACTTAGCCAAGAGTAGCAACGCTAACTTAGCCAAGTGTATCCAATGCTATCTTAGGCAAGAGTAGCAAACATTTACATGGCCAATAGTAGCCTCCTCTAACTTAGCCAAGTGTAGCCAACTCTAACTTAGCCATGTGTAGCCAACACTAACTTAGCCAAGTGTAGCCAACGCTAACTTAGCCAAGGGTAGCCAATGCTAACGTTGCCAAGTGTGGCCAACCCTAACATAGCCAAGTGTAGCCAACGATAACTAGCTAGGTAGCAACGATAACTTAGCCTAGAGTAGCAAACGCTAGCTTAGCCAAGAGTAGCAAATGCTAACTTAGCCAAGAGTAGCAACGCTAACTTATTCATGTGGAGCCAATGCTAACTTAGTCAAGAGTAGCAAACACTTACATGGCCAATAGTAGACAACACTAACGTAGTCAAGTGTAGCCTACTCTAACATAGCCAAGTGTAGCCAACTCTAACTTAGCCAAGGTAGCCAACACTAACTTAGCCAAGTGTAGTCAACGCTAACCTAGCCAAGGGTAGCCAATGCTAACGTTGCCAAGTGTAGCCAACCCTAACATAGCCAAGTGTAGCCAACGATAACTTAGCCAAGGGTAGCCAATGCTAACTTAGCCAAGTGTAGCCAACACTAACTTAGCCAAGTGTAGCCAACACTAACATAGCCAAGTGTAGCCAACGATAACTTAGCCAAGGGTAGCCAACGCTAACTTAGCCAAGTGTAGCCAACACTAACTTAGCCAAGTGTAGCCAACGCTAACTTAGCCAAGTGTAGCCAATGCTAACTTAGTCAAGAGTAGCAAACACTTACATGGCCAATAGTAGACAACACTAACATAGCCAATTGTAGCCTACTCTAACATAGCCAAGTGTAGCCAACGCTAACTTAGCCAAGTGTAGCCAATGCTAACTTAGTCAAGAGTAGCAAACACTTACATGGCCAATAGAAGACAACACTAACATAGCCAAGTGTAGCCTACTCTAACATAGCCAAGTGTAGCCAACGCTAACTTAGCCAAGGGTAGCCAATACTAACATTGCCAAGTGTAGCCAACGCTAGCTTAGCCAAGAGTAGTAAATGCTAACTTAGCCAAGAAGAGCCAATGCAAACTTTGGCAAGAGTAGCAAACACTTACATGGCCAATAGAAGACAACAATAACTTAGCCAAGTGTAGCCAACTCTAACTTAGCCAAGTGTAGCCAACACTAACTTAGCCAAGTGTAGCCAACGCTAGCTTAGCCAAGAGTAGTAAATGCTAACTTAGCCAAGAGTAGCCAATGCTAACTTAGTCAAGAGTAGCAAACACTTACATGGCCAATAGTAGCCTCCTCTAACTTAGCCAAGTGTAGCCAACTCTAACTTAGCCAAGTGTAGCCAACACTAACTTAGCCAAGTGTAGCCAATGCTAACGTTGCCAAATGTGGCCAACCCTAACATAGCCAAGTGTAGCAAACGCTAGCTTAGCCAAGAGTAGCAAATGCTAACTTAGCCAAGAGTAGCAACGCTAACTTATTCAAGTGTAGCCAATGCTAACTTAGCCAAGAGTAGCAAACACTTACATGGCCAATAGTAGACAACACTAACGTAGTCAAGTGTAGCCTACTCTAACATAGCCAAGTGTAGCCAACTCTAACTTAGCCAAGTTAGCCAATGCTAACGTTGCCAAGTGTAGCCAACCCTAACATAGCCAATTGAAGCCAACGATAACTTAGCCAAGGGTAGCCAATGCTAACATTGCCAAGTGTAGCCAACACTAACTTAGCCAAGTGTAGCCAACACTAACATAGCCAAGTGTAGCCAACGATAACATAGCCAAGGGTAGCCAACGCTAACATAGCCAAGTGTAGCCAACACTAACTTAGCCAAGTGTAGCCAATGCTAACTTAGTCAAGAGTAGCAAACACTTACATGGCCAATAGTAGACAACACTAACATAGCCAATTGTAGCCTACTCTAACATAGCCAAGTGTAGCCAACGCTAACTTAGCCAAGTGTAGCCAACACTAACTTAGCCAAGTGTAGCCAACGCTAACTTAGCCAAAGGTAGCCAATGCTAACATTGCCAAGTGTAGCCAACGCTAGCTTAGCCAAGAGTAGCAAATGCTAACTTAGCCAAGAGTAGCAACGCTAACTTAGCCAAGTGTATCCAATGCTAACTTAGCCAAGAGTAGCAAACACTTACATGGCCAATAGCAGACAACACTAACGTAGTCAAGTGTAGCCTACTCTAACATAGCCAAGTGTAGCCAACTCTAACTTAGCCAAGTTAGCCAACATTAACTTAGCCAAGTGTAGCCAACGCTAACCTAGCCAAGGGTAGCCAATGCTAACATTGCCAAGTGTAGCCAACACACTAGACATTGAGCCAAGTACTAGAGTACACGTTACCAAGATAATCATAATAGCCAAGGCTACTGCCAAGCGATAGAATGCTATAGCCAAGGGTAGCCAACGCTACTTAGCCAAGTGTAGCCAATGCTAACTTAGATCAAGAGTATTGCAAGATCACGCACTTGCCAACTCTAGACAACACAAGGAGTCCAAGCTGGACCCCCAGGACAGCGCCAGCCTTCCTGACAATCCTGCTGATCTTGTTGGCGTCTGCTGATCTCAACCTGCTACCCAGCACACGACTCCGGAGAAGATGGCACTGGCTACCACCGACTGGTAGAACACATTCAGCATCTTGTTGCAAACGTTGAAGGACCGGAGCCTCCGCAGGAAGTAAAGACGGCTCTGGCCCTTCTTGTAGACCGCCTCAGAGTTCTTGGCCCAGACCAGTTTGTTGTCCAGATGAACTCCCAGGTATTTATATTCCTGGACGGCTTCAGCGGACACACCCTTGATGGAAATGGGTGTGGGTGTGGATTTCCTCCTGCGGAAGTCCACCACCATCTCCTTCGTCTTGTCAGTGTTGAGCTGCATATGGTTCAGCTCACACCACTCAACGAAGGAGTCCACGACGCCCCTGTACTCCTCATCGTTTCCCTCGCTGACACAACCAACAACTGCAGAGTCGTCCGAGAACTTCTGCAGATGGCAGGACTCTGAGTTGTAGCCAACGCTAACCTAGCCAAGGGTAGCCAATGCTAACATTGCCAAGTGTAGCCAACACTAACTTAGCCAAGTGTAGCCAACGATAACTTAGCCAAGGGTAGCCAACGATAACTTAGCCAAGGGTAGCCAACGCTAACTTAGCCAAGTGTAGACAACACTAACTTAGCCAAGTGTAGCCAATGCTAACTTAGTCAAGAGTAGCAAACACTTACATGGCCAATAGTAGACAACACTAACATAGACAATTGTAGCCTACTCTAACATAGCCAATTGTAGCCTACTCTAACATAGCCAAGTGTAGCCAACGCTAACTTAGCCAAGTGTAGCCAACGCTAACTTAGCCAAGGTAGCCAACGCTAACTTAGCCAAGTGTAGCCAACGCTAACTTAGCCAAGGGTAGCCAATGCTAACATTGCCAAGTGTAGCCAACGCTAGCTTAGCCAAGAGTAGCAAATGCTAACTTAGCCAAGAGTAGCAATGCTAACTTAGTCAAGAGTAGCAAACACTTACATGGCCAATAGTAGACAACACTAACGTAGTCAAGTGTAGCCAACTCTAACTTAGCCAAGTTAGCCAACACTAACTTAGCCAAGTGTAGCCAACGCTAACCTAGCCAAGGGTAGCCAATGCTAACGTTGCCAAGTGTAGCCAACCCTAACATAGCCAAGTGTAGCCAACGATAACTTAGCCAAGGGTAGCCAATGCTAACATTGCCAAGTGTAGCCAACACTAACTTAGCCAAGTGTAGCTAACACTAACATAGCCAAGTGTAGTCAACGATAACTTAGCCAAGGGTAGCCAACGCTAACTTAGCCAAGTGTAGCCAACACTAACTTAGCCAAGTGTAGCCAATGCTAACTTAGTCAAGAGTAGCAAACACTTACATGTCCAATAGTAGACAACACTAACGTAGTCAAGTGTAGCCTACTCTAACATAGCCAGTGTAGCCAACTCTAACTTAGCCAAGTGTAGCCAACACTAACTTAGCCAAGTGTAGCCAAGCTAGCTTAGCCAAGAGTAGCAATGCTAACTTAGCCAAGAGTAGCCAATGCTAACTTAGTCAAGAGTAGCAAACACTTACATGGCCAATAGTAGCCTACCTCTAACTTAGCCAAGTGTAGCCAACACTAACTTAGCCAAGTGTAGCCAACGCTAACTTAGCCAAGGGTAGCCAATGCTAACGTTGCCAAATGTGGCCAACCCTAACATAGCCAAGTGTAGCAAACGCTAGCTTAGCCAAGAGTAGCCAATGCTAACTTAGCCAAGAGTAGCAACGCTAACTTAGCCAAGTGTAGCCAATGCTAACTTAGCCAAGAGTAGCAAACACTTACATGGCCAATAGTAGACAACACTAACGTAGTCAAGTGTAGCCTACTCTAACATAGCCAAGTGTAGCCAACTCTAACTTAGCCAAGTTAGCCAACACTAACTTAGCCAAGTGTAGCCAACGCTAACCTAGCCAAGGGTAGCCAATGCTAACGTTGCCAAGTGTAGCCAACCCTAACATAGCCAAGTGTAGCCAACGATAACTTAGCCAAGGGTAGCCAATGCTAACATTGCCAAGTGTAGCCAACACTAACTTAGCCAAGTGTAGCCAACACTAACATAGCCAAGTGTAGCCAACGATAACTTAGCCAAGGGTAGCCAACGCTAACTTAGCCAAGTGTAGCCAACACTAACTTAGCCAAGTGTAGCCAATGCTAACTTAGTCAAGAGTAGCAAACACTTACATGGCCAATAGTAGACAACACTAACATAGACAATTGTAGCCTACTCTAACATAGCCAATTGTAGCCTACTCTAACATAGCCAAGTGTAGCCAACGCTAACTTAGCCAAGTGTAGCCAACACTAACATTGCCAAGTGTAGCCAACGCTAGCTTAGCCAAGAGTAGCAAATGCTAACTTAGGGAAGAGTAGCAACGCTAACTTAGCCAAGTGTATCCAATGCTAACTTAGGCAAGAGTAGCAAACACTTACATGGCAAATAGTAGACAACACTAACGTAGTCAAGTGTAGCCTACTCTAACATAGCCAAGTGTAGCCAACTCTAACTTAGCCAAGTTAGCCAACACTAACTTAGCCAAGTGTAGCCAACGCTAACTTAGCCAAGTGTAGCCAACGCTAACTTAGCCAAGGGTAGCCAATGCTAACATTGCCAAGTGTAGCCAACGCTAGCTTAGCCAAGAGTAGCAAATGCTAACTTAGCCAAGAGTAGCAACGCTAACTTAGCCAAGTGTATCCAATGCTAACTTAGTCAAGAGTAGCAAACACTTACATGGCCAATAGTAGACAACACTAACGTAGTCAAGTGTAGCCTACTCTAACATAGCCAAGTGTAGCCAACTCTAACTTAGCCAAGTTAGCCAACACTAACTTAGCCAAGTGTAGCCAACGCTAACCTAGCCAAGGGTAGCCAATGCTAACGTTGCCAAGTGTAGCCAACCCTAACATAGCCAAGTGTAGCCAACGATAACTTAGCCAAGGGTAGCCAATGCTAACATTGCCAAGTGTAGCCAACACTAACTTATCCAAGTGTAGCCAACACTAACATAGCCAAGTGTAGCCAACGATAACTTAGCCAAGGGTAGCCAACGCTAACTTAGCCAAGTGTAGCCAACACTAACTTAGCCAAGTGTAGCCAATGCTAACTTAGTCAAGAGTAGCAAACACTTACATGGCCAATAGTAGACAACATTAACATAGACAATTGTAGCCTACTCTAACATAGCCAAGTTTAGCCAACGCTAACTTAGCCAAGTGTAGCCAACACTAACTTAGCCAAGTGTAGCCAACGCTAACTTAGCCAAGGGTAGCCAATGCTAACATTGCCAAGTGTAGCCAACGCTAGCTTAGCCAAGAGTAGCAAATGCTAACTTAGCCAAGAGTAGCAACGCTAACTTAGCCAAGTGTAGCCAATGATAACTTAGCCAAGTGTAGCCAACACTAACTTTGCCTAGAGTAGCAAACGCTAGCTTAGCCAAGAGTAGCAAATGCTAACTTAGCCAAGAGTAGCAACGCTAACTTATTCAAGTGTATCCAACGCTAGCTTAGCCAAGAGTAGCAAATGCTAACTTAGCCAAGAGTAGCAACGCTAACTTAGCCAAGTGTATCCAATGCTAACTTAGTCAAGAGTAGCAAACACTTACATGGCCAATAGTAGACAACACTAACATAGACAATTGTAGCCTACTCTAACATAGCCAAGTGTAGCCAACGCTAACTTAGCCAAGTGTAGCCAACACTAACATTGCCAAGTGTAGCCAACGCTAGCTTAGCCAAGAGTAGCAAATGCTAACTTAGGGAAGAGTAGCAACGCTAACTTAGCCAAGTGTATCCAATGCTAACTTAGTCAAGAGTAGCAAACACTTACATGGCAAATAGTAGACAACACTAACGTAGTCAAGTGTAGCCTACTCTAACATAGCCAAGTGTAGCCAACTCTAACTTAGCCAAGTTAGCCAACACTAACTTAGCCAAGTGTAGCCAACGCTAACTTAGCCAAGTGTAGCCAACGCTAACTTAGCCAAGGGTAGCCAATGCTAACATTGCCAAGTGTAGCCAACGCTAGCTTAGCCAAGAGTAGCAAATGCTAACTTAGCCAAGAGTAGCAACGCTAACTTAGCCAAGTGTATCCAATGCTAACTTAGTCAAGAGTAGCAAACACTTACATGGCCAATAGTAGACAACACTAACGTAGTCAAGTGTAGCCTACTCTAACATAGCCAAGTGTAGCCAACTCTAACTTAGCCAAGTTAGCCAACACTAACTTAGCCAAGTGTAGCCAACGCTAACCTAGCCAAGGGTAGCCAATGCTAACGTTGCCAAGTGTAGCCAACCCTAACATAGCCAAGTGTAGCCAACGATAACTTAGCCAAGGGTAGCCAATGCTAACATTGCCAAGTGTAGCCAACACTAACTTATCCAAGTGTAGCCAACACTAACATAGCCAAGTGTAGCCAACGATAACTTAGCCAAGGGTAGCCAACGCTAACTTAGCCAAGTGTAGCCAACACTAACTTAGCCAAGTGTAGCCAATGCTAACTTAGTCAAGAGTAGCAAACACTTACATGGCCAATAGTAGACAACACTAACATAGACAATTGTAGCCTACTCTAACATAGCCAAGTTTAGCCAACGCTAACGTTAGCCAAGATTAGCAAACGCTAACTTAGCAAAGTGTAGCAAGGGCTAACTTAGGCAAGTGTAGCCAATGCTAACATTGCCAAGTTTAGCCAACACTAACTTAGCCAAGTGTAGCCAACACTAACTTAGCCAAGTGTAGCCAACGCTAACTTAGCCAAGGATAGCCAATGTAACGTTGCCAAGTGTAGCCAACCCTAACATAGCCAAGTGTAGCCAACGATAACTTAGCCAAGTGTAGCCAACACTAACTTTGCCTAGAGTAGCAAACGCTAGCTTAGCCAAGAGTAGCAAATGCTAACTTAGCCTAGAGTAGCAACGCTAACTTAGCCAAGTGTAGCCAATGCTAACTTAGTCAAGAGTAGCAAACACTTACATGGCCAATAGTAGACAACACTAACATAGCCAAGCGTAACCAATGCTAACTTTGCCTAGAGTAGCAAACGCTAGCTTAGCCAAGAGTAGCAAATGCTAACGTTGCCAAGTGTGGCCAACCCTAACATAGCCAAGTGTAGCCAACGATAACTTAGCCAAGTGTAGCCAACACTAACTTTGCCTAGAGTAGCAAACGCTAGCTTAGCCAAGAGTAGCAACGCTAACTTATTCAAGTGTAGCCAATGCTAACTTAGCCAAGGGTAGCCAATGTAACGTTGCCAAGTGTAGCCAACCCTAACATAGCCAAGTGTAGCCAACGATAACTTAGCCAAGTGTAGCCAACACTAACTTTGCCTAGAGTAGCAAACGCTAGCTTAGCCAAGAGTAGCAACGCTAACTTATTCAAGTGTAGCCAATGCTAACTTAGTCAAGAGTAGCAAACACTTACATGGCCAATAGTAGAGAACACTAACATAGTCAAGTGTAGCCTACTCTAACTTAGCCAAGTTAGCCAACACTAACTTAGCCAAGTGTAGCCAACGCTAACCTAGCCAAGGGTAGCCAATGCTAACGTTGCCAAGTGTAGCCAACCCTAACATAGCCAAGTGTAGCCAACGATAACTTAGCCAAGGGTAGCCAATGCTAACATTGCCAAGTGCAGCCAACACTAACTTAGCCAAGTGTAGCCAACACTAACTTAGCCAAGTGTAGCCAACGCTAACTTAGCCAAGGGTAGCCAATGTAACGTTGCCAAGTGTAGCCAACCCTAACATAGCCAAGTGTAGCCAACGATAACTTAGCCAAGGGTAGCCAATGCTAACATTGCCAAGTGCAGCCAACACTAACTTAGCCAAGTGTAGCCAACACTAACTTAGCCAAGTGTAGCCAACGCTAACTTAGCCAAGGGTAGCCAATGCTAACATTGCCAAGTGTAGCCAACGCTAGCTTAGCCAAGAGTAGCAAATGCTAACTTAGCCAAGAGTAGCAACGCTAACTTAGCCAAGTGTATCCAATGCTAAGTTAGTCTAGAGTAGCAAACACTTACATGGCCAATAGTAGCCTACTCTAACATAGCCAAGTGTAGCCAACGCTAACCTAGCCAAGGGTAGCCATAGCTAACGTTGCCAAGTGTAGCCAACCCTAACATAGCCAAGTGTAGCCAACGCTAGCTTAGCCAAGAGAAGCAAATGCTAACTTAGCACACACACACACACACACACACACACACACACACACACACACTCACTCACATCACTCACTCACTCACTCACTCACTCACTCACTCACTCACTCACTCACTCCCTGGAGATGGACTGGGCTCTTCCAGCTGGGTCTGTCCCGGGAGGCGGAACCTCAGCTAGCGGCACGCCAGGGGGCCGGCGTCGGAGATCATGGCCCGCAAGGTGACCACGCACACGCACACGTAACAAACACACACGCAGACACACACTGGTGCACACACACAGACACACGCTCACACATCCACAGTGTTTCAGCTTTAGGGTTAATGGGGGCCACTGGCCTTTGGAGTTGGTTTACTTTGCCTAACCCTTTGTTAATGATTTGACCTGAATTGAGTGCCCTCAAATGTGTGTGTGTGTTGTGTGTGTGTGTGTGTGTGTGTGTGTGTGTGTGTGTGTGTGTGTGTGTGTGTGTGTGTGTGTGTATGTGTGTGTATGTGTGTGTGTCTGTGTGTCTGTGTGTCTGTGTGTCTGTGTGTGTGTGTGTGGAAATGTGCTCTTCTCCGAGCGGAAATAACCGGGTGCGTTGTTATGAGCTCAGAGCTGTCTGTGGAACAATGTGGGTTGGGCTGCACCTGCGGTGTCTCTCCACCAGAGGGCAGCAGAGTATCGTGTCTAACACACACTGTTGGAGCCAAATGAATAGGATTGAATGTTATTGAGTTGTGTTCATGATGTTTGAATGAAATATGAATGATTGTGTTCCGGTCTCTGTGGTGAACATGATGTTTGAATGTATAAAGGAGAATCAATCCATTAGTGTTGTACATAGGACTGTGTTTGTTTACAGGTCACCCTGCTGGACCATCCAGGTCCCCCTGCTGGACCCAGGTCCCCCTGCTAGACCCAGGTCCCCCTGCTGAACCCGGGTCCCCCTGCTGGACCCCCCAGGTCCCTCTACTGGACCCGGGTCCCACTACTGTACCCGGGTCCCCCTGCTGTACCCGGGTCCCCCAGCTGGACCCGGGTCCCCCTGCTGGACCCGGGTCCCCCTGCTGGATCCGGGTCCCCCTACTAGACCCGGGTCCCCCTGCTGGACCCGGGTCCCCCTGCTGGACCCTCCAGGTCCCCCTGCTGGACCCCCCAGGTCCCCCTGCTGGTCCCCCTACTGGACCCAGGTCCTCCTACTGGACCCAGGTCTACTGGACCCGGGTCCCCCTGCTGAACCCGGGTCCCCCTACTGGACCCGGGTCCCCCTGCTGGACCCCCCAGGTCCCCCTGCTGGACCACCCGGGTCCCACTACTGGACCCGGGTCCCCCTCCTGGACCCGGGTCCCACTACTGGACTCGGATCCCCCTGCTGGACCCGGGTCCCCCTACTGGACCCCCCAGATCCCCCTGCTGGACCCTCCAGGTCCCCCTGCTGGACCCGGGTCCCCCTGCTGGACCCGGGTCCCCCTACTAGACCCGGGTCCCCCTGCTGGACCCGGGTCCCCCTACTAGACCCGGATCCCCCTGCTGGACCCGGGTCCCCCTGCTGGACCCGGGTCCCCCTGCTGGTCCCCCTACTGGACCCAGGTCCTCCTACTGGACCCAGGTCCCCCTGCTAGACCCAGGTCCCCCTGCTGGTCCCCCTACTGGACCCAGGTCCTCCTACTGGACCCGGGTCCCCCTACTAGACCCGGGTCCCCCTGCTGGACCCGGGTCCCCCTACTAGACCCGGATCCCCCTGCTGGACCCGGGTCACCCTGCTGGACCCGGGTCCCCCTGCTAGACCCAGGTCCCCCTGCTGGTCCCCCTACTGGACCCAGGTCCTCCTACTGGACCCAGGTCCCCCTGCTAGACCCAGGTCCTCCTACTGGACCCAGGTCCCCCTGCTAGACCCAGGTCCCCCTGCTGGTCCCCCTACTGGACCCAGGTCCTCCTACTGGACCCAGGTCCCCCTGCTAGACCCAGGTCCCCCTGCTGGACCCAGGTCCCCCTGCTAGACCCGTGTCCCCCTGCTGGACCCCCCAGGTCCCCCTACTATACCCGGGTCCCCCTACTGGACCCGGGTCCCCTACTGGACCCAGGTTCCCCCTGCTGGACCCGGGTCCACCTACTGGACCCAGGTTCCCCTGCTGGACCCCCCAGATCCACCTGCTGGACCCCCCAGGTCCCCCTGCTGGACCCAGGTCCCACTACTGGACCCGGGTCCTCCTGCTGGACCCGGGTCCCCCTGTTAGACCCGGATCCCCCTGCTGGACCCGGATCCGCCTAGTAGACCCGGATCCCACTGCTGGACCCGGGTCCCTCTGCTGGACCCTCCAGGTCCCCCTGCTGGACCCAGGTCCCACTGCTAGACCCAGGTCCCCCTGCTAGTCCCCCTACTGGACCCGGGTCCCACTACTGGACCCGGGTCCACCTGCTGTACCCGGGTCCCCCTGCTAGACCCGGATCCCCCTCCTGGACCCGGGTCCCCCTGCTGGACCCGGGTCCCCCTACTAGACCCGGATCCCCCTGCTGGACCCGGGTCCCCCTGCTGGACCCGGGTCCCCCTGCTAGTCCCAGGTCCCCCTGCTGGTCCCCCTACTGGACCCAGGTCCTCCTACTGGACCCAGGTCCCCTGCTAGACCCAGGTCCCCCTGCTGGACCCAGGTCCCCCTGCTAGACCCGGGTCCCCCTGCTGGACCCCCCAGGTCCCCATACTAGAGCCGGGTCCCCCTACTGGACCCGGGTCCCCCTACTGGACCCGGGTCCCCCTCCTGGACCCAGGTCCCACTACAGGACCCGGGTCCCCCTGCTGGACCCGGGTCCCACTAATAAACCCGGATCCCCCTTGCTGGACCAAGGTCCCACTACTGTCCCCCTGCTGGACCCGGATCCCCCTGCTGGACCCGGGTCCCCCTGCTGGACCCGGGTCCCCCTACTAGACCCTGGTCCCCATGCTGGAACTGGGTCCCCCTGCTTTACCCTCAAGGTCCCCCTGCTGGACCCAGGTCCCCCTGCTAGACGCTGGTCCCCCTACTGGACCCAGGTCCTCCTACTGCACCCAGGTCCACCTGCTGGGCCAAGGTCCCCCTGCTGGACCATCCAGGTCCCCCTGCTGGACCCAGGTCCCCCTGCTAGACCCAGGTCCCCCTGCTGGACCCAGGTCCCCCTGCTAGACCCGGGTCCCCCTGCTGGACCCCCCAGGTCCCACTACTGGACCCGGGTCCCCCTGCTGTACCCGGGTCCCCCTGCTGGAACCAGGTCCCGGTATATATATATCTGTATATACAGATATAGATATATATCTGTATATATAGATATATATCTATATCTATATATGTATCTATATAGACAGATATATATATAGATATATCTATACACATATATATATGTATATGTATATCTATTAAAAGGCCCAGTGTCCTGGGGCCCTCCCTGTAAGGCTGGGTCCTGGCCCACCATGGGTCTCCCTCCCGGACTAAGGGGCTTGGGGACTTCCCTGTAAGGCTGGGTCCTGGCCAACCATGGGTCTCCCTCCAGGACTAAGGGGCTTGGGGACCTCCCTGTAAGGCTGGGTCCTGGCCCACCATGGGTCTCCCTCCAGGACTAAAGGGCTTGGGGACCTCACTGTAAGGCTGGGTCCTGGCCCACCATGGGTCTCCCTCCAGGACTAAGGGGCTTGGGGACCTCACTGTAAGGCTGGGTCCTGGCTCACCATGGGTCTCCCTCCAGGACTAAGGGTTCATTGGCTGTTGTCTGGGTGTGTTTGTTTACCTGCATGTGTTTGGGGGGGAAGTGTCCACTATGGAGGCTCATTGGCTGAGAGCGCTAGGGGGAGGGGGAGCGGGTTGCGTTGGAACGGGAGTGAGTGAGTCACGCGAGAGTTAGAACGGGAGTGGGAGGTGAGGGTGTGTGTGTGTGTGTGTGTGTGTGTGTGTGTGTGTGTGTGTGTGTGTGTGTGTGTGTGTGTAAATGTGCTCTTGGATGTGTGGAAAAATGTGGGTTGGGCTGCACCTGCGGTGTCTCTCCACCAGAGGGGAGTAGAGCAGAGTATCGTGTCACACACACACACTGTTGGAGCCAAATGAATAGGATTGAATGTTATTGAGTTGTGATCATGATGTTTGAATGAAATATGAATGATTGTGTTACGGTCTCTGTTGTGACCATGATGTTTGAATGTATAAAGGAGAATCAATCCATTAGTGTTGTACATAGGACTGTGTTTGTTTAAAGATGTGGGTGAGCGTCCCATTCCCTCTGGCTACTATATTGTTGTTGAAGCCATCACAGATCCTATGCACCATCTTAAACTGACCACATGTGTGTCTGAGGTTAGAAGAACATGAATGCTTTCTTCTTCATTCTTCATTATCTGTCTGGATCTGGAAGTCTTGTTCCCATCTCAGTCTAGTGCTATCTGGATTAGCTAAACCATTAGGACCGTCTTTGAGATTAAGTTTTGGGCGAAATTCAGAATTATGGAGTAAAATACACATTTTTGAGGGTGAAGGTTCTGTAAAATTATCCAGTTTTAATATCACCATATAACTACAGTATTAACATATTGTTACATATGGTTGTGTTATCAGAGACAGATATAGTGACTACAGTATATTTAACATATTGTTATGTATGGTTGTGTTATAAGAGACAGATATAGTGACTACAGTATATTTAACATATTGTTATGTATGGTTGTGTTATAAGAGACAGATATAGTGACTACAGTATATTTAACATATTGTTATGTATGGTTGTGTTATAAGAGACAGATATAGTGACTACAGTATATTTAACATATTGTTATGTATGGTTGTGTTATAAGAGACAGATATAGTGACTACAGTATATTTAACATATTGTTATGTATGGTTGTGTTATAAGAGACAGATATAGTGACTACAGTATATTTAACATATTGGTACATATGGTTGTGTTATAAGAGACAGATATAGTGACTACAGTATATTTAACATATTGTTATGTATGGTTGTGTTATAAGAGACAGATATAGTGACTACAGTATATTTAACATATTGTTATGTATGGTTGTGTTATAAGAGACAGATATAGTGACTACAGTATATTTAACATATTGTTATGTATGGTTGAGGAGGAGGAGGAGGAGGAGGAGGAGGAGGAGGAGGAGGAGGGAGGAGGAGGGAGAGGAGGAGGAGGAGGAGGAGGAGGAGGAGGAGGAGGAGGAGGAGGAGGAGGAGGAGGAGGGGGAGGAGGAGGAGGAAGAGGAGGAGGAGGGGGAAGAGGAGGAGGGAGAGGAGGGAGAGGAGGAGGAGGAGGAAGAGGAGGAGGAGGAGGGGGAAGAGGAGGAGGAGGAAGGAGAGGAGGAGGAGGAGGAGAGGAGGAGGAGGAGGAGGGAGAGGAGGAGGAGGAGGAGGAGGAGAGGAGGAGGAGGAGGAGGAGGAGGAGGAGGAGGAGGAGGAGGAGGAGGAGGAGGAGGAGGAGGAGGAGGAGGAGGAGGAGGAGGGAGAGGAGGAGGAGGAGGAGGAGGAGGGAGAGGAGGAGGAGGAGGAGGAGGAGGAGGAGGAGGAGGAGGAGGAGGAGGAGGAGGAGGAGGAGGAGGAGGAGGAGAGGAGGAGGAGGAGGAGGAAGAGGAGAGGAGGAGGAGAGGAGGAGGAGGAGGAGGAGGAGGAGGAGGGGGAAGAGGAGGAGGACGGGGAAGAGGAGGAGGAGGAGGAGGAGGAGGAGGAGGAGGAGGAGGAGGAGGAGGAGGAGGAGGAGGAAGGGGAGGAGGAGGGAGAGGTGTGTGTGTGTGTGTGTGTGTGTGTGTGTGTCTGTGTGTGTGTGGGGGGGGGGGGGAGGGTTAGGGTTGGGGGGGGGGGGTGAGTAGAGAGACAGACGTGTCACTCATATTAGATTCGATTCTAATCGACATGTGCTGACAAAGTACCTATTCTACTGAGTACAAGTACTGACCAAGTACCTATTCTACTGAATACATGTACTGACCAAGTACCTATTCTACTGAATACATGTACTGACCAAGTACCTATTCTACTGAATACATGTACTGACCAAGTACCTATTCTACTGAATATTTGTGTACATAATGTTTTTCCTTGTATTGTTTTAGTCTTGTTCTGTTTTGTCTGGCCCCCTCTCACCCAGGCCCCAGTCTCTCTGCTCCTCTCCCCTCCAGCAGCTAAACCCACATCCTGTGTGGTTGAGAGAAGTGACAACTGTGCCTGTATCGTGTGTGTGTGTGTGTGTGTGGTGGGGGGGGGGGGGGGGGAGAGAGGAGGAGGAGGAGGAGGAGAGGAAGAGGAGGAGGAGGAGGAGGAGGGGGAAGAGGAGGACGAGGAGGAAGGAGGAGGAGGAGGAGGAGGAGGAGGAGGAGGAGGAGGAGGAGGAGGAGGAGGAGGAGGAGGAGGAGGAGGAGGAGGAGGAGGAGGAGGAGAGGAGGAGGAGGAGGAGGAGGAGGAAGAAGAGGAGGAGGAAGAGGAGGAGGGAGAGGAGGAGAGGAATAAGAGGAGGAGGGGGAGGAGGAGGAGGAGGAGGGGGATGAGGAGGAGAGGAAGAGAGGAGGAGGAGGAGGAGGAGGAGGAGGGGAGGAGGAGGAGGAGGAAGGAGAGGAGGAGGAGGAGGGAGAGGAGGAGGAGAGGAGGAGGAGGAGGAGGAGGAGGAGGAGGAGGAGGACGGGGAAGAGGAGGAGGAAGAGGAGGAGGAGGAGGAGAGGAAGAGGAGGGGGAAGAGGAGGAGGAGGAGGAGGAGGAGGAGAGGAAGAAGAGGAGGAGGGGGAAGAGGAGGAGGAGGAGGAGAGGAAGAGGAGGGGAAGAGGAGGAGGAGGAGGAGGAGGAGGAGGAGGAGGAGGAGGAAGGGGAGGAGGAGGGAGAGGTTGTGTGTGTGTGTGTGTGTGTGTGTGTGTGTGTGTGTGTGTGTGTGTGTGTGTGTGTGTTTCTGTGTGTGTGGGGGGGGGGTTAGGGTTAGGGTTGGGGGGGGGGGGTGAGTAGAGAGAGAGATGTGTCACTCATATCAGATTAGATTCTAATCGACATGTGCTGACATAGTACCTTTTCTACTGAGTACAAGTACTGACACTGTACCTATTCTACTGAATACATGTACTGACAAAGTACCTATTCTACTGAATATTTGTGTACATAATGTTTTTCCTTGTATTGTTTTAGTCTTGTTCTGTTTTGTCTGGCCCCCTCTCACCCAGGCCCCAGTCTCTCTGCACCTCTCCCCTCCAACAGCAAAACCCACATCCTGTGTGGTTGAGAGAACGTGACAACTGTGCCTGTATCTCTCTCTCTCTCTCTCTCTCTCTCTCTCTCTCTCTCTCTCTCTCTCTCTCTCTCTCTCGCTCTCGCTCTCGCTCTCGCTCGCTCTCGCTCTCTCTCTCGCTCTCACTCTCGCTCTCGTTGCTTCTGGCTTGACGCCAGGGTGGCGGGGCCGCGAGATGACGTCACTTTTGAGGAAATGAGTCTTACGGAGCCTAAGCAGCAAGGTGCAGCGCGGAGATAAACAGTTACTCTATTTGTGACTCGAGGTGGAGAAAGACGGTTGATCTCTTTGTGACTCGAGGTGGAGAAAGACGGTTGATCTCTTTGTGACTCGAGGTGGAGAAAGACGGTTGATCTCTTTGTGACTCGAGGTGGAGAAAGACGGTTGATCTCTTTGTGACTCGAGGTGGAGAAAGACGGTTGATCTCTTTGTGACTCGAGGTGGAGAAAGACGGTTGATCTCTTTGTGACTCGAGGTGGAGAAAGACGGTTGATCTCTTTGTGACTCGAGGTGGAGAAAGACGGTTGATCTCTTTGTGACTCGAGGTGGAGAAAGACGGTTGATCTCTTTGTGACTCGAGGTGGAGAAAGACGGTTGATCTCTTTGTGACTCGACGTGGAGAGAGAGCCAGCCTTTTTCCAACTAACCGGTGGACAGCGTTCTGAGGTGAGTAATGAGTGTTGAGTGAGTAGTGAGTGTACGGAGCTCTTATTTTATTTATTTATTTAAATTGCGTTCATTTACCTTGGTGAAAGCTTCTAGAAGTTATACTATTTCATTTTAGGGAGGATGGTCCTCCCTTTTCTCAATGGACGAGCCTCCACTGCAGTATACTGTATATATACACACTACACACTCTCATATAGCTGTGTGTG
>JANIIK010001655.1:2500-5000 GCA_027704905.1 Muraenolepis orangiensis | reverse complement strand
TTATGTCATGAACCATAATAACCTTATTAAAATATGAACCATAGACAGAGAGCTCTGATGACTAGAAGCTCAGACACACTCAGTCTCTGACGATACTTAGATTCATTTAGAATAAAATCAGACGTGTACAAACATTGTAACATGATGTCATTCATTATTCAGAAGCATACACTTTAATCAATATAGACTATTGATTACTGACTGCAGCTCTTGAGAAATATCTCTAAAATGGTTCACAATCTTGTTGGTTTGGATTCTTCTTGTGTTGTTTCCTGGTTTGTGTTTCAGGTTACACCCTTTACAGACACACACACACACACACACACACACACACACACACACACATACAGGCGCACACACATACACAGATACAGGCCAACACACACACACAGGCCCAGTTAGACATGTTCCAGATGTGTTATCTGCTGGTGTGCCTTTATGCCCAGTTAGACATGTTCCAGATGTGTTATCTGCTGGTGTGTCATTAGGCCAAGTTAGACATGTTCCAGATGTGTTATCTGCTGGTGTGTCATTAGGCCAAGTTAGACATGTGCCAGATGTGTTATCTGCTGGTGGACCTTTAGGCCCAGTTAGACATGTTCCAGATGTGTTATCTGCTGGTGGACCCCGAGGCCCAGTTAGACATGTTCCAGATGTGTTATCTGCTGGTGGACCCCGAGGCCCAGTTAGACATGTTCCAGATGTGTTATCTGCTGGTGTGCCTTTAGGCCCAGTTAGACATGTTCCAGATGTGTTATCTTCTGGTGTGCCTTTAGGCCCAGTTAGACATGTTCCAGATGTGTTATCTGCTGGTGTGCCTTTAGGCCCAGTTAGACATGTTCCAGATGTGTTATCTGCTGGTGGACCCCAAGGCCCAGTTAGACATGTTCCAGATGTGTTATCTGCTGGATTGCCTTTAGGCCCAGTTAGACATGTTCCAGATGTATTATCTGCTGGTGTGACTTTAGGCCCAGTTAGACATGTTCCAGATTTTTCAGTCTGTGTGTTTGTGTGTGTGTGTGAATATCGGACCTCTTATTTTATTTATTTATTAAATTGTGTTAATTTACCTTGGTGAAAGCTTCTAGCACACCCACACACATGCGCACATAGACACACACACAGATAAAGGCGCACACACACACACACACACACACGATACAGGCACAGTTGTCACGTTCTCTCAACCACACAGGATGTGGGTTTAGCTGCTGGAGGGGAGAGGTGCAGAGAGACTGGGGCCTGGGTGAGAGGGGGCCAGACAAAACAGAACAAGACTAAAACAATACAAGGAAAAACATTATGTACACAAATATTCAGTAGAATAGGTACTTGGTCAGTACATGTATTCAGTAGAATAGGTACTTGGTCAGTACATGTATTCAGTAGAATAGGTACTTGGTCAGTACATGTATTCAGTAGAATAGGTACTTGGTCAGTACATGTATTCAGTAGAAAGGTACTTGGTCAGTACATGTATTCAGTAGAATAGGTACTTGGTCAGTACATGTATTCAGTAGAATAGGTACAGTGTCAGTACATGTATTCAGTAGAACAGGTACTTGGTCAGTACATGTATTCAGTAGAATAGGTACTTGGTCAGTACATGTATTCAGTAGAATAGGTACTTGGTCAGTACATGTATTCGGTAGAATAGGTACAGTGTCAGTACATGTATTCAGTAGAACAGGTACTTGGTCAGTACATGTATTCAGTAGAATAGGTACTTGGTCAGTACATGTATTCAGTAGAATAGGTACTTGGTCAGTACATGTATTCAGTAGAATAGGTACAGTGTCAGTACTTGTACTCAGTAGAAAAGGTACTTTGTCAGCACATGTCGATTAGAATCTAATCTGATATGAGTGACACATCTTTCTCTCTACCCCCCCCCCCCCCCCCACACACACACACACACACACACACACACACACACACACACACACACGTGATTTCCTCCTCAATGTCTGCAGGCCCTCGCTGACTAAGCATCCAGAATTAACATATACAAAGAAATAAAATTAGAAGAAGAAAGAGAAAACAATAATATAGAATGAATCTTTTTAAATCATGCCTAATTGTAAATCCTAAAATAGCAAAACTCAACCTTAATAATGTCATTACTCATATTATGTCATGAACCATAATAACCTTATTAAAATATGAACCATAGACAGAGAGCTCTGATGACTAGAAGCTCAGACACACTCAGTCTCTGACGATACTTAGATTCATTTAGAATAAAATCAGACGTGTACAAACATTGTAACATGATGTCATTCATTATTCAGAAGCATACACTTTAATCAATATAGACTATTGATTACTGACTGCAGCTCTTGAGAAATATCTCTAAAATGGTTCACAATCTTGTTGGTTTGGATTCTTCTTGTGTTGTTTCCTGGTTTGTGTTTCAGGTTACACCCTTTACAGACACACACACACACACACACACACACACACACACACATACAGGCGCACACACATACACAGATACAGG
>JANIIK010001654.1:0-12500 GCA_027704905.1 Muraenolepis orangiensis | reverse complement strand
ATGCATTACAGTAACAGTTCTTAAACATTACAACAGTAGTTAAAATATAAAACATATTATAATAAAATAATGCATTACAGTAACAGTTCTTAAACATTACAACAGTAGTTAAAATGTAAACAATATTATAATAAAACAATGCATTACAGTAACAGTTCTTACAGACATTACAACAGTAGTTAAAACATAAACAAAATTATAATAAAAACAATTTTCATAAACATATCCTTATATGGGCATAGATACCAACACCCTTCTGTCCTTATATGCATTACAATGCATTACAGTAACAGTTCTTAAACATTACAAGAGTAGTTAAAATATGAACAATATTATAATAAAACAATGCATTACAGTAACAGTTCTTAAACATTACAACAGTAGTTAAAATATAAACAATATTATAATGAAACAGTTCATTACAGTAACATTTCTTAAACATTACAACAGTAGTTAAAATATAAACATATTATAATAAAACAATGCATTACAGTAACAGTTCTTAAACATTACAACAGTCGTTAAAATATAAACAATATTATAATAAAACAATGCATTAGTATAACAGTTCATAAACATTACAACAGTAGTTAAAATATAATCAATATTATAATAAAACAATGCATTACAGTAACAGTTCTTAAACATTACAACAGTAGTTAAAATATAAACAATATTATATTTAAACAGTGCATTACAGTAACAGTTCTTAAAAATTACAACAGTAGTTAAAATATAATCAATATTATAATAAAACAACGCATTAAAGTAACAGTTCCACAAAAATTACAACAGAAGTTAAAATATAAACAATATTATAATACAACTATGCATTAAACTAACAGTTCTTAAACATTACGACAGTAGTTAAAATATAATCAATATTATAATAAAACAATGCATTACAGTAACAGTTCTTACAGACATTACAACAGTAGTTCAAATATAATCAATATTTTAATAAAACAATGCATTACAGTAACAGTTCTTAAACATTACAACAGTCGTTAAAATATAAACAATATTATAATAAAACAATGCATTATAGTAACAGCTCTACAAACATACAATCAGTAGTTAAAAAAAAGAAACAATATTAGAATAAAACAATAAATTAAAGTAACAGTTCGTACATACATTGCAACAGTAGTTAAACAATAAACAATATTATAATAAAACAATGCATTATAGTAACAGTTCTTAAACATTACAACAGTAGTTAAAATATAAACAATATTATAATAAAACAATGCATTACAGTAACAGTTCTTAAACATTACAACAGTAGTTAAAATATAAACAATATTATATTTAAACAGTGCATTACAGTAACAGTTCTTAAACATTACAACAGTAGTTAAAATATAAACAATATTATAATAAAACAATGCATTACAGTAACAGTTCTTACAACATTACAACAGTAGTTAAAATATAAACAATATTATAATAAAACAATACATTACAGTAACAGTTCTTACATACATTGCAACAGTAGTTAAAAATAAACAATATTATAATAAAACAATGCATTACAGTAACAGTTCTTAAACATTACAACAGTAGTTAAAATATAAACAATATTATAATAAAACAATGCATTACAGTAACAGTTCTTAAACATTACAACAGTAGTTAAAATATAAACAATATTATAATAAAACAATGCATTACAGTAACAGTTCTTAAACATTACAACAGTAGTTAAAATATAAACAATATTATAATAAAACAATGCATTACAGTAACAGTTCTACAAACATTACAACAGTAGTTAAAATATAAACAATATTATAATAAAACAATGCATTACAGTAACAGTTCTTAAACATTACAACAGTAGTTAAAATATAAACAAAATTATAATAAAACAATGTTCATAAACATATCCTTATATGGGCATAGATACAACACCCTTCTGTCCTTATATGCATTACAATGCATTACAGTAACAGTTCTTAAACATTACAACAGTAGTTAAAATATAAACAATATTATAATAAAACAATGCATTACAGTAACAGTTCTTAAACATTACAACAGTAGTTAAAATATAAACAATATTATAATAAAACAATGCATTACAGTAACAGTTCTTAAACATTACAACAGTAGTTAAAATGTAAACAATATTATAATAAAACAATGCATTACAGTAACAGTTCTTACAGACATTACAACAGTAGTTAAAATATAAACAAAATTATAATAAAAACAATTTTCATAAACATATCCTTATATGGGCATAGATACCAACACCCTTCTGTCCTTATATGCATTACAATGCATTACAGTAACAGTTCTTAAACATTACAACAGTAGTTAAAATATGAACAATATTATAATAAAACAATGCATTACAGTAACAGTTCTTCAACATTACAACAGTAGTTAAAATATAAACAATATTATAATGAAACAGTTCATTACAGTAACAGTTCTTAAACATTACAACAGTAGTTAAAATATAAACATATTATAATAAAACAATGCATTACAGTAACAGTTCTTAAACATTACAACAGTCGTTAAAATATAAACAATATTATAATAAAACAATGCATTAGTATAACAGTTCATAAACATTACAACAGTAGTTAAAATATAATCAATATTATAATAAAACAATGCATTACAGTAACAGTTCTTAAACATTACAACAGTAGTTAAAATATAAACAATATTATATTTAAACAGTGCATTACAGTAACAGTTCTTAAAAATTACAACAGTAGTTAAAATATAATCAATATTATAATAAAACAACGCATTAAAGTAACAGTTCCACAAAATTACAACAGAAGTTAAAATATAAACAATATTATAATACAACTATGCATTAAACTAACAGTTCTTAAACATTACGACAGTAGTTAAAATATAATCAATATTATAATAAAACAATGCATTACAGTAACAGTTCTTACAGACATTACAACAGTAGTTCAAATATAATCAATATTTTAATAAAACAATGCATTACAGTAACAGTTCTTAAACATTACAACAGTCGTTAAAATATAAACAATATTATAATAAAACAATGCATTATAGTAACAGCTCTACAAACATACAATCAGTAGTTAAAAAAAGAAACAATATTAGAATAAAACAATAAATTAAAGTAACAGTTCGTACATACATTGCAACAGTAGTTAAACAATAAACAATATTATAATAAAACAATGCATTACAGTAACAGTTCTTAAACATTACAACAGTAGTTAAAATATAAACAATATTATAATAAAACAATGCATTACAGTAACAGTTCTTACAACATTACAACAGTAGTTAAAATATAAACAATATTATAATAAAACAATGCATTACAGTAACAGTTCTTCAAACATTACAACAGTAGTTAAAATATAAACAATATTATAATAAAACAATGCATTACAGTAACAGTTCTTAAACATTACAACAGTAGTTAAAATATAAACAATATTATAATAAAACAATGCATTACAGTAACAGTTCTTAAACATTACAACAGTAGTTAAAATATAAACAATATTATAATAAAACAATGCATTACAGTAACAGTTCTTAAACATTACAACAGTAGTTAAAATATAAACAATATTATAATAAAACAATGCATTACAGTAACAGTTCTTAAACATTACAACAGTAGTTAAAATATAAACAATATTATAATAAAACAATGCATTACAGTAACAGTTCTTAAACATTACAACAGTAGTTAAAATATAAACAATATTATAATAAAACAATGCATTACAGTAACAGTTCTTAAACATTACAACAGTAGTTAAAATATAAACAATATTATAATAAAACAATGCATTACAGTAACAGTTCTACAGACATTACAACAGTAGTTAAAATATAAACAAAATTATAATAAAAACAATTTTCATAAACATATCCTTATATGGGCATAGATACCAACACCCTTCTGTCCTTATATGCATTACAATGCATTACAGTAACAGTTCTTAAACATTACAACAGTAGTTAAAATATGAACAATATTATAATAAAACAATGCATTACAGTAACAGTTCTTAAACATTACAACAGTAGTTAAAATATAAACAATATTATAATGAAACAGTTCATTACAGTAACAGTTCTTAAACATTACAACAGTAGTTAAAATATAAACATATTATAATAAAACAATGCATTACAGTAACAGTTCTTAAACATTACAACAGTCGTTAAAATATAAACAATATTATAATAAAACAATGCATTAGTATAACAGTTCATAAACATTACAACAGTAGTTAAAATATAATCAATATTATAATAAAACAATGCATTACAGTAACAGTTCTTAAACATTACAACAGTAGTTAAAATATAAACAATATTATATTTAAACAGTGCATTACAGTAACAGTTCTTAAAAATTACAACAGTAGTTAAAATATAATCAATATTATAATAAAACAACGCATTAAAGTAACAGTTCCACAAAAATTACAACAGAAGTTAAAATATAAACAATATTATAATACAACTATGCATTAAACTAACAGTTCTTAAACATTACGACAGTAGTTAAAATATAATCAATATTATAATAAAACAATGCATTACAGTAACAGTTCTTACAGACATTACAACAGTAGTTCAAATATAATCAATATTTTAATAAAACAATGCATTACAGTAACAGTTCTTAAACATTACAACAGTCGTTAAAATATAAACAATATTATAATAAAACAATGCATTATAGTAACAGCTCTACAAACATACAATCAGTAGTTAAAAAAAAGAAACAATATTAGAATAAAACAATAAATTAAAGTAACAGTTCGTACATACATTGCAACAGTAGTTAAACAATAAACAATATTATAATAAAACAATGCATTAAGTAACAGTTCTTAAACATTACAACAGTAGTTAAAATATAAACAATATTATAATAAAACAATGCATTACAGTAACAGTTCTTAAACATTACAACAGTAGTTAAAATATAAACAATATTATAATAAAACAATGCATTACAGTAACAGTTCTTCAAACATTACAACAGTAGTTAAAATATAAACAATATTATAATAAAACAGTGCATTACAGTAACATTTCTTAAACATTACAACAGTAGTTAAAATATAAACATATTATAATAAAACAATGCATTACAGTAACAGTTCTTAAACATTACAACAGTAGTTAAAATATAAACAATATTATAATAAAACAATGCATTACAGTAACAGTTCTTAAACATTACAACAGTAGTTAAAATATAAACAATATTATAATAAAACAATGCATTACAGTAACAGTTCATAAACATTACAACAGTAGTTAAAATATAAACAATATTATAATAAAACAATGCATTACAGTAACAGTTCTTAAACATTACAACAGTAGTTAAAATATAAACAATATTATAATAAAACAATGCATTACAGTAACAGTTCTTAAACATTACAACAGTAGTTAAAATATAAACAATATTATAATAAAACAATGCATTACAGTAACAGTTCTTATAGACATTACAACAGTAATTAAAATATAAACAAAATTATAATAAAACAATTTTCATAAACATATCCTTATATGGGCATAGATACCAACACCCTTCTGTCCTTATATGCATTACAATGCATTACAGTAACAGTTCTTAAACATTACAACAGTAATTAAAAATAAACAATATTATAATAAAACAATGCATTACAGTAACAGTTCTTAAACATTACAACAGTAGTTAAAATATAAACAATATTATAATAAAATAATGCATTACAGTAACAGTTCTTAAACATTACAACAGTAGTTAAAATGTAAACAATATTATAATAAAACAATGCATTACAGTAACAGTTCTTACAGACATTACAACAGTAGTTAAAATATAAACAAAATTATAATAAAAACAATTTTCATAAACATATCCTTATATGGGCATAGATACCAACACCCTTCTGTCCTTATATGCATTACAATGCATTACAGTAACAGTTCTTAAACATTACAACAGTAGTTAAAATATGAACAATATTATAATAAAACAATGCATTACAGTAACAGTTCTTGCAGACATTACAACAGTAGTTAAAATATAAACAATATTATAATGAAACAGTTCATTACAGTAACAGTTCTTAAACATTACAACAGTAGTTAAAATATAAACATAATATAATAAAACAATGCATTACAGTAACAGTTCTTAAACATTACAACAGTCGTTAAAATATAAACAATATTATAATAAAACAATGCATTAGTATAACAGTTCATAAACATTACAACAGTAGTTAAAATATAATCAATATTATAATAAAACAATGCATTACAGTAACAGTTCTTAAACATTACAACAGTAGTTAAAATATAAACAATATTATATTTAAACAGTGCATTAGAGTAACAGTTCTTAAAAATTACAACAGTAGTTAAAATATAATCAATATTATAATAAAACAACGCATTAAAGTAACAGTTCCACAAAAATTACAACAGAAGTTAAAATATAAACAATATTATAATACAACTATGCATTAAACTAACAGTTCTTAAACATTACGACAGTAGTTAAAATATAATCAATATTATAATAAAACAATGCATTACAGTAACAGTTCTTACAGACATTACAACAGTA
Organism: Muraenolepis orangiensis; assembly: GCA_027704905.1. Classification (NCBI taxonomy): domain Eukaryota; kingdom Metazoa; phylum Chordata; class Actinopteri; order Gadiformes; family Muraenolepididae; genus Muraenolepis; species Muraenolepis orangiensis. Next base: position 5,887 of record JANIIK010001654.1, on the reverse strand, counting down.
GTTCAAATATAATCAATATTTTAATAAAACAATGCATTACAGTAACAGTTCTTAAACATTACAACAGTCGTTAAAATATAAACAATATTATAATAAAACAATGCATTATAGTAACAGCTCTACAAACATACAATCAGTAGTTAAAAAAAAGAAACAATATTAGAATAAAACAATAAATTAAAGTAACAGTTCGTACATACATTGCAACAGTAGTTAAACAATAAACAATATTATAATAAAACAATGCATTATAGTAACAGTTCTTAAACATTACAACAGTAGTTAAAATATAAACAATATTATAATAAAACAATGCATTACAGTAACAGTTCTTAAACATTACAACAGTAGTTAAAATATAAACAATATTATATTTAAACAGTGCATTACAGTAACAGTTCTTAAACATTACAACAGTAGTTAAAATATAAACAATATTATAATAAAACAATGCATTACAGTAACAGTTCTTAACATTACAACAGTAGTTAAAATATAAACAATATTATAATAAAACAATGCATTACAGTAACAGTTCTTAAACATTACAACAGTAGTTAAAATATAAACATATTATAATAAAACAATGCATTACAGTAACAGTTCTTACAGACATTACAACAGTAGTTAAAATATAAACAATATTATAATAAAACAATGCATTACAGTAACAGTTCTTCAGACATTACAACAGTAGTTAAAATATAAACAATATTATAATGAAACAGTGCATTACAGTAACATTTCTTAAACATTACAACAGTAGTTAAAATATAAACATATTATAATAAAACAATGCATTACATTAACAGTTCTTAAACATTACAACAGTCGTTAAAATATAAACAATATTATAATAAAACAATGCATTACAGTAACAGTTCTTAAACATTACAACAGTAGTTAAAATATAAACAATATTATAATAAAACAATGCATTACAGTAACAGTTCATAAACATTACAACAGAAGTTAAAATATAAACAATATTATAATAAAACTATGCATTAAACTAACAGTTCTTAAACATTATGACAGTAGTTAAAATATAAACAATATTTTAATAAAACAATGCATTACAGTAACAGTTCTACAAACATTACAACAGTAGTTAAAATATAAACAATATTATAATAAAACAATGCATTACAGTAACAGTTCTTATAGACATTACAACAGTAATTAAAATATAAACAAAATTATAATAAAAACAATTTTCATAAACATATCCTTATATGGGCATAGATACCAACACCCTTCTGTCCTTATATGCATTACAATGCATTACAGTAACAGTTCTTAAACATTACAACAGTAAATAAAAAAACAACAATATTATAATAAAACAATGCATTCCAGTAACAGTTCTTAAACATTACAACAGTCGTTAAAATATAAACAATATTACAATAAAATAATGCATTACAGTAACGTTTCTTAAACATTACAACAGTAGTGAACATATAAACATATTATAATAAAACAATGCATTACAGTAACAGTTCTTAAACATTACAACAGTAGTTAAAAAAAACAATATTATAATAAAACAATGCATTACAGTAACAGTTCTTACAGACATTACAACAGTAGTTAAAAAAAACAATATTATAATAAAACAATGCATTACAGTAACAGTTCATAAACATTACAACAGTAGTTGAAATATAAATAATATTAAATTAAAACAATGCATTGAAGTAACAGTTCCACAAAAATTACAACAGTAGTTAAAATATAAACAATATTATAATAAAACAATGCATTACAGTAACAGTTCTTACAGACATTACAATAGTAGTTAAAATATAAACAATATTATAATGAAACAGTGCATTACAGTAGCATTTCTTCAACATTACAACAGTAGTTAAAATATGAACAATATTACAATAAAATAATGCATTACAGTAACAGTTCATAAACATTACAACAGTAGTTAAAAAAATAACAATATTATAATAAAACAATGCATTACAGTAATAGTTCTTAAACATTACAACAGTAGTTAAAATATAAACAATATTATAATAAAACAATGCATTACAGTCACAGTTCCACAAAAATTACAACAGTTGTTAAAATATAGAACAAATTATAATAAAACAATGCATTAAAGTAACATTTCTTAAACATTATAACAATAGTAAAAAATTAAACAATATTATAATAAAACAATGCATTACAGTAACAGTTCGTAAACTTAAGAACAGTAGTTAAAATATAATCAATATTATAATAAAACAATGCATTACAGTAACAGTTCATCAACATTACAACAGTAGTTAAACTATAAACATATTATAATAAAACAATGCATTACAGTCACAGTTCTTAAACATTACAACAGTAGTTAAAATATAAACAATATTATAATAAAACAATGCATTACAGTAACAGTTCTTACAGACATTACAACAGTAGTTAAAATATAAACAATATTATAATAAAACAATGCATTACAGTAACAGTTCTTAAACATTACAACAGTAGTTAAAAATTAAACAATATTATAATGAAACAGTGCATTACAGTAACAGTTCTTAAACATTACAACAGTAGTTCAAATATAATCAATATTATAATAAAACAATGCATTACAGTAACAGTTCTTAAACATTACAACAGTAGTTAAAATGTAAACAATATTATAATAAAACAATGCATTACAGTAACAGTTCTTACAGACATTACAACAGTAGTTAAAATATAAACAAAATTATAATAAAAACAATTTTCATAAACATATCCTTATATGGGCATAGATACCAACACCCTTCTGTCCTTATATGCATTACAATGCATTACAGTAACAGTTCTTAAACATTACAAGAGTAGTTAAAATATGAACAATATTATAATAAAACAATGCATTACAGTAACAGTTCTTGCAGACATTACAACAGTAGTTAAAATATAAACAAAATTATAATAAAAACAATTTTCATAAACATATCCTTATATGGGCATAGATACCAACACCCTTCTGTCCTTATATGCATTACAATGCATTACAGTAACAGTTCTTAAACATTACAACAGTAGTTAAAATATAAACAATATTATAATGAAACAGTTCATTACAGTAACAGTTCTTAAACATTACAACAGTAGTTAAAATATAAACAATATTATAATAAAACAACGCATTAAAGTAACAGTTCCACAAAAATTACAACAGAAGTTAAAATATAAACAATATTATAATACAACTATGCATTAAACTAACAGTTCTTAAACATTACGACAGTAGTTAAAATATAATCAATATTATAATAAAACAATGCATTACAGTAACAGTTCTTACAGACATTACAACAGTAGTTCAAATATAATCAATATTTTAATAAAACAATGCATTACAGTAACAGTTCTTAAACATTACAACAGTCGTTAAAATATAAACAATATTATAATAAAACAATGCATTATAGTAACAGCTCTACAAACATACAATCAGTAGTTAAAAAAAGAAACAATATTAGAATAAAACAATAAATTAAAGTAACAGTTCGTACATACATTGCAACAGTAGTTAAACAATAAACAATATTATAATAAAACAATGCATGATAGTAACAGTTCTTAAACATTACAACAGTAGTTAAAATATAAACAATATTATAATAAAACAATGCATTACAGTAACAGTTCTTAAACATTACAACAGTAGTTAAAATATAAACAATATTATATTTAAACAGTGCATTACAGTAACAGTTCTTAAACATTACAACAGTAGTTAAAATATAAACAATATTATAATAAAACAATGCATTACAGTAACGGTTCTTAAACATTACAACAGTAGTTAAAATATAAACAATATTATAATAAAACAATGCATTACAGTAACAGTTCTTCAACATTACAACAGTAGTTAAAATATAAAACATATTATAATAAAATAATGCATTACAGTAACAGTTCTTACAGACATTACAACAGTAGTTAAAATATAAACAATATTATAATAAAACAATGCATTACAGTAACAGTTCTTAAACATTACAACAGTAGTTAAAATGTAAACAATATTATAATAAAACAATGCATTACAGTAACAGTTCTTACAGACATTACAACAGTAGTTAAAATATAAACAAAATTATCATAAAAACAATTTTCATAAACATATCCTTATATGGGCATAGATACCAACACCCTTCTGTCCTTATATGCATTACAATGCATTACAGTAACAGTTCTTAAACATTACAACAGTAGTTAAAATATAAACAATATTATAATAAAACAATGCATTACAGTAACAGTTCTTAAACATTACAAGAGTAGTTAAAATATGAACAATATTATAATAAAACAATGCATTACAGTAACAGTTCTTGCAGACATTACAACAGTAGTTAAAATATAAACAAATTATAATAAAAACAATTTCATAAACATATCCTTATATGGGCATAGATACCAACACCCTTCTGTCCTTATATGCATTACAATGCATTACAGTAACAGTTCTTAAACATTACAACAGTAGTTAAAATATAAACAATATTATAATGAAACAGTTCATTACAGTAACATTTCTTAAACATTACAACAGTAGTTAAAATATAAACATATTATAATAAAACAATGCATTACAGTAACAGTTCTTAAACATTACAACAGTCGTTAAAATATAAACAATATTATAATAAAACAACGCATTAAAGTAACAGTTCCACAAAAATTACAACAGAAGTTAAAATATAAACAATATTATAATACAACTATGCATTAAACTAACAGTTCTTAAACATTACGACAGTAGTTAAAATATAATCAATATTATAATAAAACAATGCATTACAGTAACAGTTCTTACAGACATTACAACAGTAGTTCAAATATAATCAATATTTTAATAAAACAATGCATTACAGTAACAGTTCTTAAACATTACAACAGTCGTTAAAATATAAACAATATTATAATAAAACAATGCATTATAGTAACAGCTCTACAAACATACAATCAGTAGTTAAAAAAAGAAACAATATTAGAATAAAACAATAAATTAAAGTAACAGTTCGTACATACATTGCAACAGTAGTTAAACAATAAACAATATTATAATAAAACAATGCATGATAGTAACAGTTCTTAAACATTACAACAGTAGTTAAAATATAAACAATATTATAATAAAACAATGCATTACAGTAACAGTTCTTAAACATTACAACAGTAGTTAAAATATAAACAATATTATATTTAAACAGTGCATTACAGTAACAGTTCTTAAACATTACAACAGTAGTTAAAATATAAACAATATTATAATAAAACAATGCATTACAGTAACGGTTCTTAAACATTACAACAGTAGTTAAAATATAAACAATATTATAATAAAACAATGCATTACAGTAACAGTTCTTCAACATTACAACAGTAGTTAAAATATAAAACATATTATAATAAAATAATGCATTACAGTAACAGTTCTTACAGACATTACAACAGTAGTTAAAATATAAACAATATTATAATAAAACAATGCATTACAGTGACAGTTCTTAAACATTACAACAGTAGTTAAAATGTAAACAATATTATAATAAAACAATGCATTACAGTAACAGTTCTTACAGACATTACAACAGTAGTTAAAATATAAACAAAATTATCATAAAAACAATTTTCATAAACATATCCTTATATGGGCATAGATACCAACACCCTTCTGTCCTTATATGCATTACAATGCATTACAGTAACAGTTCTTAAACATTACAACAGTAGTTAAAATATAAACAATATTATAATAAAACAATGCATTACAGTAACAGTTCTTAAACATTACATGAGTAGTTAAAATATGAACAATATTATAATAAAACAATGCATTACAGTAACAGTTCTTGCAGACATTACAACA
>JANIIK010001653.1:45000-75704 GCA_027704905.1 Muraenolepis orangiensis | reverse complement strand
AGATAAATATCCCGAGGGAAAGGCTTCCAGCAGCTCGTGACACAAAAACAAACAATTCTACTATTAAAATATAAAAACAAAGCGACGTAGACAGTTGTAGAATGATACTGTACAATTACAATAAAACAATATAATAATTTGCTTGTAAATGGATGTAATACCTTGCTTGTTACGCCGTCGTTCGATGAGTCGATGTAAGAGGTTGTATCTGCCGTCTTCCTCGTCTTCTGATTGGAGAAATTGGGGTGGGGGGAAAGCTCGGGGTAAAAGACCACGTGACCAGGACAGTAACGCCCACATCTCTGTTCGGACTGTGTTGTACCGGTTCGTACTGTGTTCGACTGTGTTCGACTGTGTTCGGACTGTGTTCGGACCGGTTAGGACTCTTTGAGACTGTGTTTGGACTGTTTGGGACTCGGTAGGACTTTGTTTGGATTCGTTTGGCAGTCCCATCGCTGGCAGTAACGGCCATAGGACCCCGAGCTTACCCCCCAGAGCTTTATTTTTTAACTTTATTCTGTTCTATTTTTATTCTATTTTTATCTATTTTTATCTTATTTTTATAACTGCTGTCTGTCGTCGGGTATTGCACATAAGATTTTCACACCACTGCTTTATACTTGAACTGTGAAGTGACAACAAACTTGACTTGACTTGACTTGACAGTATAATAGGTCATAAATTGTCAGTATTTGTACTCAGTAGAATAGGCACATTGTCAGTACATGTAGTCAGTATAATAGGTACATTCTTGTCACGGTCCAACCCAGCTACTAGTCCTGGTCCTAGATCTCCGCGGGCTTCCTGGATCCGCGATGTCACCGGACTCCGTTCCTAAATACCACTCCGTGTTTTCCCTGTCAGCCGTTTCACACTGAACTCACCTGTTGTCAATCGCTCCTCATTGACCAAGCTGTATTCAAGCCATGTCTGTTGTGTTACTCAATGCTGGATTATCACCCTGATCTTTTCCAAAAGCCTCACGTTCGTATCGAGTTAAGTTCATTGTGTTCTGTCTATTGATCCTCCGTGCTTTGACCCTCACCTGGAGAACGACCTTGTTTTAGCCTGTTTTGTACCTTTTTTGTACCTCTGCCTCAATCCTCGACATCCTGTTGACGACCTCTGCTTGCCTTGACCACCTTTTTGGATTTTCCCTGTCTGTACCTTTTGCCTTTTGCTTGCGTTAATCGGCGTGTGCGCCGATCATTAAACACCTGTTCTACCTGGCTTCTGCCACTCTGCTTTCGGGTCCTATACCTCTACCCTGCCCTGACACATCCTTGGTCCTGTTGGTTTGTTTTCATTCTGTAGTTGCACACAGGTCATCGTTTTTTCCTCACCAACAATCTCTCCCTCTGGAGCCATCTTATTAGGCGTTTACCACCTCTAGCTGTCTTCTTGTCAATATCGTATTACTGAAAAATAGAAACAATTTAAAATGTAACAGACGTACGATCAGATGCAGTTGTACCGTTATTTAGTTTTTACTTTTCTAACAATAAGTCGTACTAATCATTGACTTTAGATTAGTCTTCACCAGAGTCAGTATAAAGGACACTACTGCTGGTCAGTGCGCTGTTGAGTTGGACACTACTAACGTTAAGCGTTTACAGGAGTCACAGCTTTTCCCACTTCTCTCATCCATAACCAAATGTAACGTTAACTTAACCCCACAGAGCATATTCAGTTTGTCACTGCATTCATCTTAAAGAGGGCGGTTGAATGTGTTTACAGTTGCCTGTTATACCTGTTATGCCTGCGAGGTTCCCAACCACCCTGGGCTCCATCTCTTCTCCCCCCTACCGTCCGGTCGTCGGTTCTGCAGCATCCGTACAACGACTACCAGGTTCAAGGATAGTTTGATCCACAGGCAGTGACCTACTGAACTGCTAGGAGTGCTGCCACTATCATAACATTGTCATTAACATTACACTGTCATACTTTGCTGGATTCATTACAGTTACTGCACTGTTCTGCACTGAATTCATGATGGAATTCAACACACATTCCATCAATCATTGTATTGTTATTTTTATTGTCATTTTAATTGTGTACAGTTTTGTTACAGTACAGTGTAAGTATAGTACATAGTATAGTATATTGTGTTAAATTGTAGTATAAATTCAAACTGCAGGAGGGAATGGGGAGTAAGCATTCCATTCTACTTATTTGCATATGGCAAATAAAAATCTTGAATCTTGAATGAAGGAGCAGGTAGGGGTCAGTCAGAGGTCATTAAGGAGCAGGTAGGGGTTAGGGGTCAGTAAGGAGCAGGTAGGGTTTATGGGTCATTAAGGAGCAGGTAGGGGTCAGAGGTCATTAAGGAGCAGGTAGGGGTTAGGGGTCATTAAGGAGCAGGTAGGGGTTATGGGTCATTAAGGAGCAGGTAGGGGTCAGAGGTCATTAAGGATCAGGTAGGGGTTAGAGGTCATTAAGGAGCAGGTAGGGGTTAGGGGTCATTAAGGAGCAGGTAGGGGTCAGAGGTCATTAAGGAGCAGGTAGGGGTTAGGGTTCATTAAGGAGCAGGTAATGTTCAGAGGTAATTAGGGGACAGGTGGGGGTCAGAGGTCATTGAGGAGCAGGTAGGGGTCAGAGGTCATTAAGGAGCAGGTAGGGGTTAGGGTTCATTAAGGAGCAGGTAGGGGTTAGGGGTCATCAGGATCCGTGTTAGAAACTCATATCAGAGCCCTTTTTAGAATGTTAAGATACACAGAATAATATATTATGAACAACTAAACAAATGTGTGTATTTATTTATATATATATGTGTGTGTGTGTGTATTTCTATATATGTGTGTGTATTTATTTATATATATATGTGTGTGTGTGTGTATTTCCATATATGTGTGTGTGTAGGGGATGCAAGGAACGTAATTCACCAGGCAAAGGGTGTGTTAGGGGTAATGGGGCATGGTCCCTTTAAGCAGGTGTTTGGGGTTGGGCTTAAAGATTGGGTGTGTAATGGATTCATGTTTGGAGTTGTAGCTGAGGGGTGCAGCTCAACATGAGGAGATGAAATGCAATAAATGACACACGGATTTGTGTTGTCAACCAGAGAAACTGTGTCGTTGTATTCCACGAGTTCCTACATTGGTGACCTGACGTAAGGTGGACGCTTCCGCTTTTTTTTTTTTTTTTTTTTTTTTTTTTTTGTTGTTGCTGGGAACATGACTACAAACGCAGTTTCGTTGAAACTACCCGAGTTCTGGGAATCATCAGCCTCGGCATGGTTTGCTCAAACAGAGGCGCAGTTCGCGCTGCGGGACATTACCACGGATACCACGAAATACTACTATGTGGTGTCAGCCCTGGGAAATTCAACAGCCAGCCGAGTGGTGAGCCTCCTCAAACGCCCTCCGTACCAGGACAAGTACGATACGCTCAAGGCTCACCTGCTGAAGACATTTGAACTTTCCGATACCGAGCGGGCCAGCCGGCTGTTCTCTCTACAAGGGCTCGGGGACAGCAAACCTTCTGAGCTGATGGATAGAATGCTGGATTTATTGGGGGAGCACAAACCCGATTTCCTGTTCGTCCAACTCTTCCTGCGACAACTACCTGTTACGGTACGCGCTGCTCTGGCCAACACCACTATAAAAGATGATTGCCGTGCGCTAGCCGAGGAGGCGGATAGAGTTTTTCTGGCCGCTCAGCAGCCCGGTGCTGCAGCGGTTTTTTCGGCCCAATCCTTTTCGCCACCGCCAGGAGACATGATGGTCGCCGCCGCCGCGACAGCTCCTCGCAGGCAGCAGGACGCAGGGCTGTGTTACTTCCATGCGAGATTTGGATCCAGGGCCAAGCAGTGCCAACCACCGTGCAGTTTCCATGGGGCGGGAAACGCCAGGGCCGGCGCTCGCTAGTGGCCATGAGCGTCGGTCGAGACGCTCATGGCCAATAGCAGACAACACTAACGTAGGCAAGTGTAGCCTACTCTAACATAGCCAAGTGTAGCCAGCTCTAACTTAGCCAAGTTAGCCAACACTAACTTAGCCAAGTGTAGCCAACGCTAACCTAGCCAAGGGTAGCCAATGCTAACATTGCCAAGTGTAGCCAACACTAACTTAGCCAAGTGTAGCCAACACTAACATAGCCAAGTGTAGCCAACGATAACTTAGCCAAGGGTAGCCAACGCTAACTTAGCCAAGTGTAGCCAACACTAACTTAGCCAAGTGTAGCCAATGCTAACTTACTCAAGAGTAGCAAACACTTACATGGCCAATAGTAGACAACACTAACATAGCCAATTGTAGCCTACTCTAACATAGCCAAGTGTAGCCAACGCTAACTTAGCCAAGTGTAGCCAACACTAACTTAGCCAAGTGTAGCCAACGCTAACTTAGCCAAGGGTAGCCAATGCTAACATTGCCAAGTGTAGCCAACGCTAGCTTAGCCAAGAGTAGCAAATGCTAACTTAGCCAAGAGTAGCAAACACTTACATGGCCAATAGCAGACAACACTAACGTAGGCAAGTGTAGCCTACTCTAACATAGCCAAGTGTAGCCAACTCTAACTTAGCCAAGTTAGCCAACACTAACTTAGCCAAGTGTAGCCAACGCTAACCTAGCCAATAGTAGACAACACTAACATAGGCAAGTGTAGCCTACTCTAACATAGCCAAGTGTAGCCAACTCTAACTTAGCCAAGTTAGCCAACACTAACTTAGCCAAGTGTAGCCAACACTACCTTAGCCAAGTGTAGCCAACGCTAACTTAGCCAAGGGTAGCCAATGCTAACGTTGCCAAATGTGGCCAACCCTAACATAGCCAAGTGCAGCAAACGCTAGCTTAGCCAAGAGTAGCAAATGCTAACTTAGCCAAGAGTAGCAACGCCAACTTATTCAAGTGTAGCCAATGCTAACTTAGCCAAGAGTAGCAAACACTTACATGGCCAATAGTAGACAACACTAACGTAGTCAAGTGTAGCCTACTCTAACATAGCCAAGTGTAGCCAACTCTAACTTAGCCAAGTTAGCCAATGCTAACGTTGCCAAGTGTAGCCAACCCTAACATAGCCAATTGTAGCCAACGATAACTTAGCCAAGGGTAGCCAATGCTAACATTGCCAAGTGTAGCCAACACTAACTTAGCCAAGTGTAGCCAACACTAACATAGCCAAGTGTAGCCAACGATAACTTAGCCAAGGGTAGCCAACGCTAACAAATCCAAGTGTAGCCAACACTAACTTAGCCAAGTGTAGCCAATGCTAACTTAGTCAAGAGTAGCAAACACTTACATGGCCAATAGTAGACAACACTAACATAGCCAATTGTAGCCTACTCTAACATAGCCAAGTGTAGCCAACGCTAACTTAGCCAAGTGTAGCCAACACTAACTTAGCCAAGTGTAGCCAACGCTAACTTAGCCAAGGGTAGCCAATGCTAACATTGCCAAGTGTAGCCAACGCTAGCTTAGTCAAGAGTAGCAAATGCTAACTTAGCCAAGAGTAGCAACGCTAACTTAGCCAAGTGTATCCAATGCTAACTTAGCCAAGAGTAGCAAACACTTACATGGCCAATAGCAGACAACACTAACGTAGTCAAGTGTAGCCTACTCTAACATAGCCAAGTGTAGCCAACTCTAACTTAGCCAAGTTAGCCAACACTAACTTAGCCAAGTGTAGCCAACGCTAACCTAGCCAAGGGTAGCCAATGCTAACATTGCCAAGTGTAGCCAACACTAACTTAGCCAAGTGTAGCCAACACTAACATAGCCAAGTGTAGCCAACGATAACTTAGCCAAGGGTAGCCAACGCTAACTTAGCCAAGTGTAGACAACACTAACTTAGCCAAGTGTAGCCAATGCTAACTTAGTCAAGAGTAGCAAACACTTACATGGCCAATAGTAGACAACACTAACATAGACAACTGTAGCCTACTCTAACATAGCCAATTGTAGCCTACTCTAACATAGCCAAGTGTAGCCAACGCTAACTTAGCCAAGTGTAGCCAACACTAACTTAGCCAAGTGTAGCCAACGCTAACTTAGCCAAGGGTAGCCAATGCTAACATTGCCAAGTGTAGCCAACGCTAGCTTAGCCAAGAGTAGCAAATGCTAACTTAGCCAAGAGTAGCAACGCCAACTTATTCAAGTGTAGCCAATGCTAACTTAGCCAAGAGTAGCAAACACTTACATGGCCAATAGTAGACAACACTAACGTAGTCAAGTGTAGCCTACTCTAACATAGCCAAGTGTAGCCAACTCTAACTTAGCCAAGTTAGCCAATGCTAACGTTGCCAAGTGTAGCCAACCCTAACATAGCCAATTGTAGCCAACGATAACTTAGCCAAGGGTAGCCAATGCTAACATTGCCAAGTGTAGCCAACACTAACTTAGCCAAGTGTAGCCAACACTAACATAGCCAAGTGTAGCCAACGATAACTTAGCCAAGGGTAGCCAACGCTAACAAATCCAAGTGTAGCCAACACTAACTTAGCCAAGTGTAGCCAATGCTAACTTAGTCAAGAGTAGCAAACACTTACATGGCCAATAGTAGACAACACTAACATAGCCAATTGTAGCCTACTCTAACATAGCCAAGTGTAGCCAACGCTAACTTAGCCAAGTGTAGCCAACACTAACTTAGCCAAGTGTAGCCAACGCTAACTTAGCCAAGGGTAGCCAATGCTAACATTGCCAAGTGTAGCCAACGCTAGCTTAGTCAAGAGTAGCAAATGCTAACTTAGCCAAGAGTAGCAACGCTAACTTAGCCAAGTGTATCCAATGCTAACTTAGCCAAGAGTAGCAAACACTTACATGGCCAATAGCAGACAACACTAACGTAGTCAAGTGTAGCCTACTCTAACATAGCCAAGTGTAGCCAACTCTAACTTAGCCAAGTTAGCCAACACTAACTTAGCCAAGTGTAGCCAACGCTAACCTAGCCAAGGGTAGCCAATGCTAACATTGCCAAGTGTAGCCAACACTAACTTAGCCAAGTGTAGCCAACACTAACATAGCCAAGTGTAGCCAACGATAACTTAGCCAAGGGTAGCCAACGCTAACTTAGCCAAGTGTAGACAACACTAACTTAGCCAAGTGTAGCCAATGCTAACTTAGTCAAGAGTAGCAAACACTTACATGGCCAATAGTAGACAACACTAACATAGACAACTGTAGCCTACTCTAACATAGCCAATTGTAGCCTACTCTAACATAGCCAAGTGTAGCCAACGCTAACTTAGCCAAGTGTAGCCAACACTAACTTAGCCAAGTGTAGCCAACGCTAACTTAGCCAAGGGTAGCCAATGCTAACATTGCCAAGTGTAGCCAACGCTAGCTTAGCCAAGAGTAGCAAATGCTAACTTAGCCAAGAGTAGCAACGCTAACTTAGCCAAGTGTATCCAATGCTAACTTAGTCAAGAGTAGCAAACACTTACATGGCCAATAGTAGACAACACTAACGTAGTCAAGTGTAGCCTACTCTAACATAGCCAAGTGTAGCCAACTCTAACTTAGCCAAGTTAGCCAACACTAACTTAGCCAAGTGTAGCCAACACTACCTTAGCCAAGTGTAGCCAACGCTAACTTAGCCAAGGGTAGCCAATGCTAACGTTGCCAAATGTGGCCAACCCTAACATAGCCAAGTGTAGCAAACGCTAGCTTAGCCAAGAGTAGCAAATGCTAACTTAGCCAAGAGTAGCAACGCTAACTTATTCAAGTGTAGCCAATGCTAACTTAGCCAAGAGTAGCAAACACTTACATGGCCAATAGTAGACAACACTAACGTAGTCAAGTGTAGCCTACTCTAACATAGCCAAGTGTAGCCAACTGTAACTTAGCCAAGTTAGCCAATGCTAACGTTGCCAAGTGTAGCCAACCCTAACATAGCCAATTGTAGCCAACGATAACTTAGCCAAGGGTAGCCAATGCTAACATTGCCAAGTGTAGCCAACACTAACTTAGCCAAGTGTAGCCAACACTAACATAGCCAAGTGTAGCCAACGATAACTTAGCCAAGGGTAGCCAACGCTAACAAATCCAAGTGTAGCCAACACTAACTTAGCCAAGTGTAGCCAATGCTAACTTAGTCAAGAGTAGCAAACACTTACATGGCCAATAGTAGACAACACTAACATAGCCAATTGTAGCCTACTCTAACATAGCCAAGTGTAGCCAACGCTAACTTAGCCAAGTGTAGCCAACACTAACTTAGCCAAGTGTAGCCAACGCTAACTTAGCCAAGGGTAGCCAATGCTAACATTGCCAAGTGTAGCCAACGCTAGCTTAGTCAAGAGTAGCAAATGCTAACTTAGCCAAGAGTAGCAACGCTAACTTAGCCAAGTGTATTCAATGCTAACTTAGCCAAGAGTAGCAAACACTTACATGGCCAATAGCAGACAACACTAACGTAGTCAAGTGTAATAATCACCCAGTCTGGCCCATACAGCCATAGTCAATAGAGTTAACGACAGGGAGGAGCCTAACCCTGCATGAGTCTCTCTCCCTATCGCATAGGCTATTAACATAGAAGTAGTTTGTTAGCGTCAGCATTTAGCGTCAGGCCCCAGGAACTAAGACCCAGAACAAAGACCAAGGAGTCGTTCTACTGGAGTCCCAGAACAAGACCCAGAACAAAGACCAAGGAGTCGTTCTACTGGAGTCCCAGAACAAGACCCAGAACAAAGACCAAGGAGTCGTTCTACTGGAGTCTGTCCAGGGAGTTAGTCCTAGTTAGTCAAATCTAGTCTTCCTACCCTTGCTATGTGTCGTGATTCCATTGTAGTCTGGACATCCTCCCGCAATAGATGGCATCGAGGTTCTCCCTCTCGACGCCGCAACCCTTCCAATCTCCTCTATCCTACTATATCTACCTTCACAGATCTTGTGGTGAAAGGGGGACTCTGGAATTGCCAATCGTCGGTCAAGAAGACAGAAACCATTCTGGCCTACGCCGCACTCCAGTCTCTCCACTTCCTGGCTCTCACCGAGACCTGGATCACCCCTGAGAACACGGCTACCGCAGCTGCTCTCTCCGCGACCTACTCCTTCACCCACACCCCCCGACCCTCTGGGCGTGGTGGAGGAACGGGACTCCTAGTCTCTCCAAACTGGTCATATCAGGTACTCCCTCTGGGTCATCTGACCAGATCGGCACTCGAATTTCATGCTGTTTCTGTTACAATCCCAACTAGGCTCAACATTGCCGTAATTTACCGACCACCGGGCCCTCTTGGTGACTTCTTTGACGAGATGGACGCCCTCCTCAGCTGCTTTCCTGAGGACGGCACCCCACTCGTGGTTCTGGGTGACTTCAACATCCAGTCGGATAAGTTACAATCTCCTGAATTCATCAACTTTTTTGCCATATTCGGTCTAACACTCACTCCTTCTCCCCCTACCCACAGAGCTGGGAACCAACTGGATCTTGTCTTCACAAGATCCTGTACCACCTCGGTGATCTCGGTCACACCCCTCCCTGTCTCTGATCACCATTTTGTTGCTTTCTCTCTCCCTCTCAAATCCCCCACCTCCCTACCCACTACTCCCCACATTGTTACCTTCCGTAGTAACCTGAAAACTCTCTCTCCCTCTTCTTTCTCCGCATCTGTCCTATCCTCACTACCATCCCCCCAACAATTCTCTCTCTTGTCGGTGGAGGAAGCCTCCTCCACTCTGACTTCCTCTCTCTCCTCCTCCTTCGACTCTCTCTGTCCTCTCACCTCCAGACCAGCACGAGCCTCTCCTCCACCTCCTTGGCTGTCCGAACCTCTGCGGGCTTGTAGAGCAGAGCTACGGGCGGCCGAGAGAAAATGGAGGAAATCGGACTCCTCTGATGACCTCGCTCACTACCTCCGTCTCCTCGCTGGCTTCACCTCCACGGTATCGGCTGCTAAATCTGCCTTCTACCGTACAAAAATAAACTCTTCTGCCTCTAACCCAAGGAAACTTTTCTCCATGTTCTCTTCCCTCCTCAACCCCCCCTCCCCTCCCCCTCCCTCCTCCCTCTCAGCTGATGACTTTGTCACCTTCTTTACGAAGAAGGTGAACGACATTACCTCCTCCTTCACCCCCACCGCTTTCCTCCCTCCCTCCTCTCCCACCCCCACTAACCTTACCTGTTTCAACCCCCTCTCCCCCGATGAAGTTAACAAACTGGTGACATCTAACCACCCTACCACCTGCCCCCTCGACCCAATCCCTTCCTCTCTTCTCCAGGACATCTCGGGCGATATCCTTCCCTTCCTTACATCCCAAATCAAGTCAAGTCAAGTCAAGTCAAGTTTATTGTCACTTCACAGTTTACAGTTTAGTATAAAGCAGTGATGTGAAATTCTTGTGTGCAATACCCGACGACAGACAGCAGTTATAGAATAAGATAAAATAAAAATAGATAAAAATAGATAAAAATAGAATAAAAAATAGAATAAAAAATAGAAGGAATATAAAATAAAAATAAAAAAATGCAATTTATAAAATGCAAAAATCAGCACAGAAAAGAGCAATATATATATATAAATCAATGTAATAAAATATACATTGTTATATGTTATACGCCCTTGTTCAGCAGCCTGATGGCCTGACTGTGGAAGCTATCTCTAAGCCTATTTGTACGACACTTGATACTGCGGTATCGCCTGCCTGACGGTAATAGTGAGTAAAGTTCGTGGCTGGGGTGGGCAATGTCTTTTATAATTCTTTTGGCCTTGGCCACGCACCGCTGGTTGTAAATGTCCAGGAGGGAGGGGAGCTCACCTCCAACGATATACTGGGCCGTCCGCACCACCCTTTGAAGCGCTCTGCGCTCGAGTGCCGTGCAGTTCCCGTACCAGGCGGTGATACACCCTGTCAGAACACTCTCGATGGTGCCGTTGTAGAATGTTCTCAGGATGCGGGGGCCCATGCTGAATTTCTTCAGACGCCTGAGAAAATACAGGCGTTGTTGGGCCTTTTTCACCACGTGTGTGGTGTGCGTGGACCATGTGAGGTCCTCGGAGATGTGCACGCCGAGGAACTTGAAGCTGCTGACCCTCTCTACTGCAACGCCGTCGATGGAGATAGGGCTGTGCTCTCCCCTCTGCCTCCTGAAGTCCACGATCAGCTCCTTGGTCTTCTTGACGTTGAGGGCGAGGCTGTTCTCCTGGCACCACTGCTCCAGCGATCCGACCTCCTCCCTGTAGGCTGTCTCGTCGTCGCCGGCGATCAGGCCCATCACTGTCGTGTCGTCAGCAAACTTGACGATGACGTTGGAGCTGTGCATAGCCATGCAGTCGTGGGTGTAGAGGGAGTAGAGGAGAGGGCTCAGCACGCATCCCTGGGGGGCTCCCGTGTTGAGGGTCAGTGGCTCTGATGTGGTGCTGCCCATCCTCACCACCTGGCGGCGGTCCGACAGGAGGTTCAGTATCCAGCTGCACATGGATGGGGGTACGCCTAGGCCTCTCAGCTTGGTGTCGAGCTTGGCAGGAACTATTGTGTTGAATGCTGAGCTGTAGTCCACAAACAGCATTCGCACATAACAGTTCTTCCCCTCCAAGTGGGAGGGGAAATCAACATCTCCCTTGAGGCAGGCCTGTTTCCGGCAGCCTTCAAGACTGCCAGAATCAAGCCGCTCCTCAAGAAACCATCCCTAGACATCACTGATGTCCAAAACTACAGACCGGTATCTCTCCTATCATTCCTGTCCAAAACCCTTGAACGGGCTGTCTCCTCACAACTTTCTTCCTATCTCTCCCAGAACAACCTCCTCGACCCTCACCAGTCAGGCTTCAAGGCTGCGCACTCCACGGAGACGGCACTGCTCGCAGTGACAGAGTCTCTTCGTGATGCCAGAAGCTCGTCCCTCTCATCGGTACTGATCCTTCTCGACCTGTCTGCGGCGTTCGACACAGTGAACCACCAGATCCTCCTCTCCACTCTCGCCGAGCTTGGAATCGCTGGAACTGCGTTATCCTGGTTCACCTCCTACCTTGCAGATCGGACTTATCAGGTCACATGGAACGGTTCCCTGTCCAAACCCTGCACCCTGGACACCGGAGTTCCTCAAGGCTCAGTATTGGGACCCCTTCTGTTTTCTCTTTACACTAAATCGCTAGGCTCTGTAATCGCATCTCATGGCTTCTCCTATCACTGCTATGCGGATGACACTCAACTGTTTCTCTCCTTTCCCCCCTCAGAAACCCAAATAGCAACACGCATCTCGAAATGCCTGGCCGACATCAGCAGATGGACAGCCGCCAACCACCTGAAGCTCAACCTTGACAAGACTGAGCTCCTCTTCATACCGGGGAAAGACTGCCCTCAGATGGACCTACTGGTCACCATCGAGAACACCCAAGTCTCCCCCTCAACCACAACAAGAGACCTTGGTGTGGTGGTAGATGACCAGCTGTCCTGCAATGCCAACGTCACCGCGGTGGCCCGATCTTGCAGAATTGCCCTCTACAACATCCGCAGGATCCGGCCCTTCCTCACACGTGAAGCGGCGCAGATCCTGGTCCAAGCGCTCGTCATCACCCGCCTCGACTACTGCAACTCTCTCCTGGCGGGACTCCCCGCCTCTGCAACCAAGCCCCTCCAACGCATCCAGAACGCAGCAGCACGCCTGGTATTCAACCTACCGAAATTCTCCCACGTGACCCCTCTCTTCCGCGAACTCCACTGGCTTCCGGTAAATGCTCGCATCAAATTCAAGATTCTGGTGCTGACCTTTAGGGCAGTCAATGGAACTGCCCCGGCCTACCTCCAGGCGTTGGTCAAACCCTACATCCCAGCCAGAGCGCTCCGCTCAACTTCTGCCAGGCGACTTGTTCGACCTTCACTAAGATCAACCAAACATCGCTCGTCCAAAACCCAGCTCTTCACGGCTCTGGCCCCACAGTGGTGGAATGAACTCCCGTCTCATGTCAGGACGGCAGAGTCCCTCGCCAGCTTCCGCAAGAGACTCAAGACCCACCTGTTCAGAGTCCACCTGGACTCTCCTTTGTGAAACCCCTAAACTTGCTTAAGTCCTGACATTAATAGCTCTTAGCATGTTGTATATGTTAGCAAGTGTATGTCCTTAATGTTGTTAACACGCTCTTATCACAGCTACTTAAGCAGGTGACCTAGCAGTACGAAATTGTGTTATTCATCTTGTCAATATGAATACTTGTGAACTGCTGTATTTATATGTTTGCGTACCCCAGTGTTATGCTATTGTCTGCTTCAACTAATGTACACCTTGTAAGTCGCTTTGGATAAAAGCGTCTGCCAAATGCCCTAAATGTAAATGTAAATGTGTAGCCTACTCTAACATAGCCAAGTGTAGCCAACTCTAACTTAGCCAAGTTAGCCAACACTAACTTAGCCAAGTGTAGCCAACGCTAACCTAGCCAAGGGTAGCCAATGCTAACATTGCCAAGTGTAGCCAACACTAACTTAGCCAAGTGTAGCCAACACTAACATAGCCAAGTGTAGCCAACGATAACTTAGCCAAGGGTAGCCAACGCTAACTTAGCCAAGTGTAGCCAACACTAACTTAGCCAAGTGTAGCCAATGCTAACTTAGTCAAGTGTAGCAAACACTTACATGGCCAATAGTAGACAACACTAACATAGCCAATTGTAGCCTACTCTAACATAGCCAAGAGTAGCCAATGCTAACTTAGTCAAGAGTAGCAAACACTTACATGGCCAATAGTAGCCTCCTCTAACTTAGCCAAGTGTAGCCAACTCTAACTTAGCCAAGTGTAGCCAACACTAACTTAGCCAAGTGTAGCCAACGATAACTTAGCCAAGGGTAGCCAACGCTAACTTAGCCAAGTGTAGCCAACACTAACTTAGCCAAGTGTAGCCAATGCTAACTTACTCAAGAGTAGCAAACACTTACATGGCCAATAGTAGACAACACTAACATAGCCGAGTGTAGCCAACGATAACTTAGCCAAGGGTAGCCAATGCTAACATTGCCAAGTGTAGCCAACACTAACTTAGCCAAGTGTAGCCAACATTAACATAGCCAAGTGTAGCCAACGATAACTTAGCCAAGGGTAGCCAACGCTAACTTAGCCAAGTGTAGCCAACACTAACTTAGCCAAGTGTAGCCAATGCTAACTTAGTCAAGAGTAGCAAACACTTACATGGCCAATAGTAGACAACACTAACATAGCCAATTGTAGCCTACTCTAACATAGCCAAGAGTAGCCAATGCTAACTTAGTCAAGAGTAGCAAACACTTACATGGCCAATAGTAGCCTCCTCTAACTTAGCCAAGTGTAGCCAACTCTAACTTAGCCAAGTGTAGCCAACACTAACTTAGCCAAGTGTAGCCAACGCTAACTTAGCCAAGGGTAGCCAATGCTAACATTGCCAAGTGTAGCCAACGCTAGCTTAGCCAAGAGTAGCAAATGCTAACTTAGCCAAGAGTAGCAACGCTAACTTAGCCAAGTGTATCCAATGCTAACTTAGCCAAGAGTAGCAAACACTTACATGGCCAATAGCAGACAACACTAACGTAGTCAAGTGTAGCCTACTCTAACATAGCCAAGTGTAGCCAACTCTAACTTAGCCAAGTTAGCCAACACTAACTTAGCCAAGTGTAGCCATTCGCTAACCAAGCCAAGGGTAGCCAATGCTAACATTGCCAAGTGTAGCCAACACTAACTTAGCCAAGTGTAGCCAACACTAACATAGCCAAGTGTAGCCAACGATAACTTAGCCAAGGGTAGCCAACGCTAACTTAGCCAAGTGTAGCCAACACTAACTTAGCCAAGTGTAGCCAATGCTAACTTAGTCAAGTGTAGCAAACACTTACATGGCCAATAGTAGACAACACTAACATAGCCAATTGTAGCCTACTCTAACATAGCCAAGAGTAGCCAATGCTAACTTAGTCAAGAGTAGCAAACACTTACATGGCCAATAGTAGCCTCCTCTAACTTAGCCAAGTGTAGCCAACTCTAACTTAGCCAAGTGTAGCCAACACTAACTTAGCCAAGTGTAGCCAACGATAACTTAGCCAAGGGTAGCCAACGCTAACTTAGCCAAGTGTAGCCAACACTAACTTAGCCAAGTGTAGCCAATGCTAACTTACTCAAGAGTAGCAAACACTTACATGGCCAATAGTAGACAACACTAACATAGCCGAGTGTAGCCAACGATAACTTAGCCAAGGGTAGCCAATGCTAACATTGCCAAGTGTAGCCAACACTAACTTAGCCAAGTGTAGCCAACATTAACATAGCCAAGTGTAGCCAACGATAACTTAGCCAAGGGTAGCCAACGCTAACTTAGCCAAGTGTAGCCAACACTAACTTAGCCAAGTGTAGCCAATGCTAACTTAGTCAAGAGTAGCAAACACTTACATGGCCAATAGTAGACAACACTAACATAGCCAATTGTAGCCTACTCTAACATAGCCAAGAGTAGCCAATGCTAACTTAGTCAAGAGTAGCAAACACTTACATGGCCAATAGTAGCCTCCTCTAACTTAGCCAAGTGTAGCCAACTCTAACTTAGCCAAGTGTAGCCAACACTAACTTAGCCAAGTGTAGCCAACGCTAACTTAGCCAAGGGTAGCCAATGCTAACATTGCCAAGTGTAGCCAACGCTAGCTTAGCCAAGAGTAGCAAATGCTAACTTAGCCAAGAGTAGCAACGCTAACTTAGCCAAGTGTATCCAATGCTAACTTAGCCAAGAGTAGCAAACACTTACATGGCCAATAGCAGACAACACTAACGTAGTCAAGTGTAGCCTACTCTAACATAGCCAAGTGTAGCCAACTCTAACTTAGCCAAGTTAGCCAACACTAACTTAGCCAAGTGTAGCCAACGCTAACAGCCAAGGTAGCCAAGCAGTGTAGCCCAATAGCCAGTGAACATTAGCCAAGGTGTAGCCAACCAACGCTAACTTAGCCAAGTGTAGCCAACACTAACTTAGCCAAGTGTAGCCAATGCTAACTTAGTCAAGTGTAGCAAACACTTACATGGCCAATAGTAGACAACACTAACATAGCCAATTGTAGCCTACTCTAACATAGCCAAGAGTAGCCAATGCTAACTTAGTCAAGAGTAGCAAACACTTACATGGCCAATAGTAGCCTCCTCTAACTTAGCCAAGTGTAGCCAACTCTAACTTAGCCAAGTGTAGCCAACACTAACTTAGCCAAGTGTAGCCAACGATAACTTAGCCAAGGGTAGCCAACGCTAACTTAGCCAAGTGTAGCCAACACTAACTTAGCCAAGTGTAGCCAATGCTAACTTACTCAAGAGTAGCAAACACTTACATGGCCAATAGTAGACAACACTAACATAGCCGAGTGTAGCCAACGATAACTTAGCCAAGGGTAGCCAATGCTAACATTGCCAAGTGTAGCCAACACTAACTTAGCCAAGTGTAGCCAACATTAACATAGCCAAGTGTAGCCAACGATAACTTAGCCAAGGGTAGCCAACGCTAACTTAGCCAAGTGTAGCCAACACTAACTTAGCCAAGTGTAGCCAATGCTAACTTAGTCAAGAGTAGCAAACACTTACATGGCCAATAGTAGACAACACTAACATAGCCAATTGTAGCCTACTCTAACATAGCCAAGAGTAGCCAATGCTAACTTAGTCAAGAGTAGCAAACACTTACATGGCCAATAGTAGCCTCCTCTAACTTAGCCAAGTGTAGCCAACTCTAACTTAGCCAAGTGTAGCCAACACTAACTTAGCCAAGTGTAGCCAACGCTAACTTAGCCAAGGGTAGCCAATGCTAACATTGCCAAGTGTAGCCAACGCTAGCTTAGCCAAGAGTAGCAAATGCTAACTTAGCCAAGAGTAGCCAACGCTAACTTAGCCAAGTGTAGCCAATGCTAACTTAGCCAAGAGTAGCAAACACTTACATGGCCAATAGCAGACAACACTAACGTAGTCAAGTGTAGCCTACTCTAACATAGCCAAGTGTAGCCAACTCTAACTTAGCCAAGTGTAGCCAACACTAACTTAGCCAAGTGTAGCCAATCGCTAACTAGCCAAGGGTAGCCAATGCTAACATTGCCAAGTGTAGCCAACACTAACATAGCCAAGTGTAGCCAACACTAACATAGCCAAGTGTAGCCAACGCTAACTTAGCCAAGGGTAGCCAATGCTAACTTAGCCAAGTGTAGCCAACCCTAACTTAGCCAAGTGTAGCCAACGCTAACTTAGCCAAGGTAGCAACATACAGCCAATAGTAGCCACTAACATTGCCAAGTGTAGCCAACAGTAACTTAGCCAAGTGTAGCTAACACTAACATAGCCAAGTGTATTCAACGATAACTTAGCCAAGGGTAGTCAACGCTAACTTAGCCAAGTGTATCCAACACTAACTTAGCCAAGTGTAGCCAATGCTAACTTAGTCAAGAGTAGCAAACACTTACATGTCCAATAGTAGACAACACTAACGTAGTCAAGTGTAGCCTACTCTAACATAGCCATGTGTAGCCAACTCTAACTTAGCCAAGTGTATCCAATGCTAACTTAGTCAAGAGTAGCAAACACTTACATGGCCAATAGTAGACAACACTAACGTAGTCAAGTGTAGCCTACCCTAACTTAGCCAAGTGTAGCCAACTCTAACTAGCCAAGTAGCAACACTAACTTAGCCAAGTGTAGCCACGCTAACTAGCCAAGGTAGCCAATGCTAACTTGCCAAGTTAGCCAACACTAACATAGCCAAGTGTAGCCAACGCTAACTTAGCCAAGGGTAGCCAATGCTAACATTGCCAAGTGTAGCCAACACTAACATAGCCAAGTGTAGCCAACACTAACATAGCCAAGTGTAGCCAACGATAACTTAGCCAAGGGTAGCCAACGCTAACTTAGCCAAGTGTAGCCAACACTAACTTAGCCAAGTGTAGCCAATGCTAACTTAGTCAAGAGTAGCAAACACTTACATGGCCAATAGTAGACAACACTAACATAGACAATTGTAGCCTACTCTAACATAGCCAATTGTAGCCTACTCTAACATAGCCAAGTGTAGCCAACGCTAACTTAGCCAAGTGTAGCCAACACTAACATTGCCAAGTGTAGCCAACGCTAGCTTAGCCAAGAGTAGCAAATGCTAACTTAGGGAAGAGTAGCAACGCTAACTTAGCCAAGTGTATCCAATGCTAACTTAGTCAAGAGTAGCAAACACTTACATGGCAAATAGTAGACAACACTAACGTAGTCAAGTGTAGCCTACTCTAACATAGCCAAGTGTAGCCAACTCTAACTTAGCCAAGTTAGCCAACACTAACTTAGCCAAGTGTAGCCAACGCTAACTTAGCCAAGTGTAGCCAACGCTAACTTAGCCAAGGGTAGCCAATGCTAACATTGCCAAGTGTAGCCAACGCTAGCTTAGCCAAGAGTAGCAAATGCTAACTTAGCCAAGAGTAGCAACGCTAACTTAGCCAAGTTTATCCAATGCTAACTTAGTCAAGAGTAGCAAACACTTACATGGCCAATAGTAGACAACACTAACGTAGTCAAGTGTAGCCTACTCTAACATAGCCAAGTGTAGCCAACTCTAACTTAGCCAAGTTAGCCAACACTAACTTAGCCAAGTGTAGCCAACGCTAACCTAGCCAAGGGTAGCCAATGCTAACGTTGCCAAGTGTAGCCAACCCTAACATAGCCAAGTGTAGCCAACGATAACTTAGCCAAGGGTAGCCAATGCTAACATTGCCAAGTGTAGCCAACACTAACTTATCCAAGTGTAGCCAACACTAACATAGCCAAGTGTAGCCAACGATAACTTAGCCAAGGGTAGCCAACGCTAACTTAGCCAAGTGTAGCCAACACTAACTTAGCCAAGTGTAGCCAATGCTAACTTAGTCAAGAGTAGCAAACACTTACATGGCCAATAGTAGACAACATTAACATAGACAATTGTAGCCTACTCTAACATAGCCAAGTTTAGCCAACGCTAACTTAGCCAAGTGTAGCCAACACTAACTTAGTCAAGTGTAGCCAACGCTAACTTAGCCAAGGGTAGCCAATGCTAACATTGCCAAGTGTAGCCAACGCTAGCTTAGCCAAGAGTAGCAAATGCTAACTTAGCCAAGAGTAGCAACGCTAACTTAGCCAAGTGTAGCCAATGATAACTTAGCCAAGTGTAGCCAACACTAACTTTGCCTAGAGTAGCAAACGCTAGCTTAGCCAAGAGTAGCAAATGCTAACTTAGCCAAGAGTAGCAACGCTAACTTATTCAAGTGTATCCAACGCTAGCTTAGCCAAGAGTAGCAAATGCTAACTTAGCCAAGAGTTGCAACGCTAACTTAGCCAAGTGTATCCAATGCTAACTTAGTCAAGAGTAGCAAACGCTAACTTAGCCAAGTGTAGCCAACACTAACATTGCCAAGTGTAGCCAACGCTAGCTTAGCCAAGAGTAGCAAATGCTAACTTAGGGAAGAGTAGCAACGCTAACTTAGCCAAGTGTATCCAATGCTAACTTAGTCAAGAGTAGCAAACACTTATATGGCAAATAGTAGACAACACTAACGTAGTCAAGTGTAGCCTACTCTAACATAGCCAAGTGTAGCCAACTCTAACTTAGCTAAGTTAGCCAACACTAACTTAGCCAAGTGTAGCCAACGCTAACTTAGCCAAGTGTAGCCAACGCTAACTTAGCCAAGGGTAACCAATGCTAACATTGCCAAGTGTAGCCAACGCTAGCTTAGCCAAGAGTAGCAAATGCTAACTTAGCCAAGAGTAGCAACGCTAACTTAGCCAAGTGTATCCAATGCTAACTTAGTCAAGAGTAGCAAACACTTACATGGCCAATAGTAGACAACACTAACGTAGTCAAGTGTAGCCTACTCTAACATAGCCAAGTGTAGCCAACTCTAACTTAGCCAAGTTAGCCAACACTAACTTAGCCAAGTGTAGCCAACGCTAACCTAGCCAAGGGTAGCCAATGCTAACGTTGCCAAGTGTAGCCAACCCTAACATAGCCAAGTGTAGCCAACGATAACTTAGCCAAGGGTAGCCAATGCTAACATTGCCAAGTGTAGCCAACACTAACTTATCCAAGTGTAGCCAACACTAACATAGCCAAGTGTAGCCAACGATAACTTAGCCAAGGGTAGCCAACGCTAACTTAGCCAAGTGTAGCCAACACTAACTTAGCCAAGTGTAGCCAATGCTAACTTAGTCAAGAGTAGCAAACACTTACATGGCCAATAGTAGACAACACTAACATAGACAATTGTAGCCTACTCTAACATAGCCAAGTTTAGCCAACGCTAACTTAGCCAAGTGTAGCCAACACTAACTTAGCCAAGTGTAGCCAACGCTAACTTAGCCAAGGGTAGCCAATGCTAACATTGCCAAGTGTAGCCAATGATAACTTAGCCAAGTGTAGCCAACACTAACTTTGCCTAGAGTAGCAAACGCTAGCTTAGCCAAGAGTAGCAAATGCTAACTTAGCCAAGAGTAGCAACGCTAACTTAGCCAAGTGTAGCCAATGATAACTTAGCCAAGTGTAGCCAACACTAACTTTGCCTAGAGTAGCAAACGCTAGCTTAGCCAAGAGTAGCAAATGCTAACTTAGCCAAGAGTAGCAACGCTAACTTATTCAAGTGTATCCAACGCTAGCTTAGCCAAGAGTAGCAAATGCTAACTTAGCCAAGAGTAGCAACGCTAACTTAGCCAAGTGTATCCAATGCTAACTTAGACAAGAGTAGCAAACACTTACATGGCCAATAGTAGCCTCCTCTAACATAGCCAAGTGTAGCCAACTCTAACTTAGCCAAGTTAGCCAACACTAACTTAGCCAAGTGTAGCCAACGCTAACCTAGCCAAGGGTAGCCAATGATAACTTAGCCAAGGGTAGCCAATGCTAACATTGCCAAGTGTATCCAACACTAACTTAGCCAAGTGTAGCCAACACTAACTTAGCGAAGTGTAGCCAACGCTAACTTAGCCAAGGGTAATCAATGCTAACGTTGCCAAGTTTAGCCAACGCTAACTTAGCCAAGTGTAGCCAACACTAGCTTAGCCAAGTGTAGCCAACGCTAACTTAGCCAAGGGTAGCCAATGCTAACATTGCCAAGTGTAGCCAACTTTAGCTTAGCCAAGAGTAGCAAATGCTAACTTAGCCAAGAGTAGCAACGCTAACTTAGCCAAGTGTAGCCAATGATAACTTAGCCAAGTGTAGCCAACACTAGCTTTGCCTAGAGTAGCAAACGCTAGCTTAGCCAAGAGTAGCAAATGCTAACTTAGCCAAGAGTAGCCACGCTAACTTATTCAAGTGTAGCCAACGCTAGCTTAGCCAAGAGTAGCAAATGCTAACTTAGCCAAGAGTAGCAACGCTAACTTAGCCAAGTGTATCCAATCCTAACTTAGACAAGAGCAGCAAACACTTACATGGCCAATAGTAGCCTCCTCTAACATAGCCAAGTGTAGCCAACTCTAACTTAGCCAAGTTAGCCAACACTAACTTAGCCAAGTGTAGCCAACACTAACTTAGCGAAGTGTAGCCAACGCTAACTTAGCCAAGGGTAATCAATGCTAACGTTGCCAAGATTAGCAAACGCTAACTTAGCAAAGTGTAGCAAGGGCTAACTTAGGCAAGTGTAGCCAATGCTAACATTGCCAAGTTTAGCCAACACTAACTTAGCCAAGTGTAGCCAACACTAACTTAGCCAAGTGTAGCCAACGCTAACTTAGCCAAGGATAGCCAATGTAACGTTGCCAAGTGTAGCCAACCCTAACATAGCCAAGTGTAGCCAACGATAACTTAGCCAAGTGTAGCCAACACTAACTTTGCCTAGAGTAGCAAACGCTAGCTTAGCCAAGAGTAGCAAATGCTAACTTAGCCTAGAGTAGCAACGCTAACTTAGCCAAGTGTAGCCAATGCTAACTTAGTCAAGAGTAGCAAACACTTACATGGCCAATAGTAGACAACACTAACATAGCCAAGCGTAACCAATGCTAACTTTGCCTAGAGTAGCAAACGCTAGCTTAGCCAAGAGTAGCAAATGCTAACGTTGCCAAGTGTGGCCAACCCTAACATAGCCATGTGTAGCCAACGATAACTTAGCCAAGTGTAGCCAACACTAACATTGCCTAGAGTAGCAAACGCTAGCTTAGCCAAGAGTAGCAACGCTAACTTATTCAAGTGTAGCCAATGCTAACTTAGCCAAGGGTAGCCAATGTAACGTTGCCAAGTGTAGCCAACCCTAACATAGCCAAGTGTAGCCAACGATAACTTAGCCAAGTGTAGCCAACACTAACTTAGCCAAGAGTAGCAAATGCTAACTTAGCCAAGAGTAGCCACGCTAACTTATTCAAGTGTAGCCAACGCTAGCTTAGCCAAGAGTAGCAAATGCTAACTTAGCCAAGAGTAGCAACGCTAACTTAGCCAAGTGTATCCAATGCTAACTTAGACAAGAGTAGCAAACACTTACATGGCCAATAGTAGCCTCCTCTAACATAGCCAAGTGTAGCCAACTCTAACTTAGCCAATTTAGCCAACACTAACTTAGCCAAGTGTAGCCAACACTAACTTAGCGAAGTGTAGCCAACGCTAACTTAGCCAAGGGTAATCAATGCTAACGTTGCCAAGATTAGCAAACGCTAACTTAGCAAAGTGTAGCAAGGGCTAACTTAGGCAAGTGTAGCCAATGCTAACATTGCCAAGTTTAGCCAACACTAACTTAGCCAAGTGTAGCCAACACTAACTTAGCCAAGTGTAGCCAACGCTAACTTAGCCAAGGATAGCCAATGTAACGTTGCCAAGTGTAGCCAACCCTAACATAGCCAAGTGTAGCCAACGATAACTTAGCCAAGTGTAGCCAACACTAACTTTGCCTAGAGTAGCAAATGCTAGCTTAGCCAAGAGTAGCAAATGCTAACTTAGCCTAGAGTAGCAACGCTAACTTAGCCAAGTGTAGCCAATGCTAACTTAGTCAAGAGTAGCAAACACTTACATGGCCAATAGTAGACAACACTAACATAGCCAAGCGTAACCAATGCTAACTTTGCCTAGAGAAGCAAACGCTAGCTTAGCCAAGAGTAGCAAATGCTAACGTTGCCAAGTGTGGCCAACCCTAACATAGCCAAGTGTAGCCAACGATAACTTAGCCAAGTGTAGCCAACACTAACTTTGCCTAGAGTAGCAAACGCTAGCTTAGCCAAGAGTAGCAACGCTAACTTATTCAAGTGTAGCCAATGCTAACTTAGCCAAGGGTAGCCAATGTAACGTTGCCAAGTGTAGCCAACCCTAACATAGCCAAGTGTAGCCAACGATAACTTAGCCAAGTGTAGCCAACACTAACTTTGCCTAGAGTAGCAAACGCTAGCTTAGCCAAGAGTAGCAACGCTAACTTATTCAAGTGTAGCCAATGCTAACTTAGTCAAGAGTAGCAAACACTTACATGGCCAATAGTAGAGAACACTAACATAGTCAAGTGTAGCCTACTCTAACTTAGCCAAGTTAGCCAACACTAACTTAGCCAAGTGTAGCCAACGCTAACCTAGCCAAGGGTAGCCAATGCTAACGTTGCCAAGTGTAGCCAACCCTAACATAGCCAAGTGTAGCCAACGATAACTTAGCCAAGGGTAGCCAATGCTAACATTGCCAAGTGCAGCCAACACTAACTTAGCCAAGTGTAGCCAACACTAACTTAGCCTAGAGTAGCAAACGCTAGCTTAGCCAAGAGTAGCAAATGCTAACTTAGCCTAGAGTAGCAACGCTAACTTAGCCAAGTGTAGCCAATGCTAACTTAGTCAAGAGTAGCAAACACTTACATGGCCAATAGTAGACAACACTAACATAGCCAAGCGTAACCAATGCTAACTTTGCCTAGAGTAGCAAACGCTAGCTTAGCCAAGAGTAGCAAATGCTAACGTTGCCAAGTGTGGCCAACCCTAACATAGCCATGTGTAGCCAACGATATCTTAGCCAAGTGTAGCCAACACTAACATTGCCTAGAGTAGCAAACGCTAGCTTAGCCAAGAGTAGCAACGCTAACTTATTCAAGTGTAGCCAATGCTAACTTAGCCAAGGGTAGCCAATGTAACGTTGCCAAGTGTAGCCAACCCTAACATAGCCAAGTGTAGCCAACGATAACTTAGCCAAGTGTAGCCAACACTAACTTAGCCAAGAGTAGCAAATGCTAACTTAGCCAAGAGTAGCCACGCTAACTTATTCAAGTGTAGCCAACGCTAGCTTAGCCAAGAGTAGCAAATGCTAACTTAGCCAAGAGTAGCAACGCTAACTTAGCCAAGTGTATCCAATGCTAACTTAGACAAGAGTAGCAAACACTTACATGGCCAATAGTAGCCTCCTCTAACATAGCCAAGTGTAGCCAACTCTAACTTAGCCAATTTAGCCAACACTAACTTAGCCAAGTGTAGCCAACACTAACTTAGCGAAGTGTAGCCAACGCTAACTTAGCCAAGGGTAATCAATGCTAACGTTGCCAAGATTAGCAAACGCTAACTTAGCAAAGTGTAGCAAGGGCTAACTTAGGCAAGTGTAGCCAATGCTAACATTGCCAAGTTTAGCCAACACTAACTTAGCCAAGTGTAGCCAACACTAACTTAGCCAAGTGTAGCCAACGCTAACTTAGCCAAGGATAGCCAATGTAACGTTGCCAAGTGTAGCCAACCCTAACATAGCCAAGTGTAGCCAACGATAACTTAGCCAAGTGTAGCCAACACTAACTTTGCCTAGAGTAGCAAATGCTAGCTTAGCCAAGAGTAGCAAATGCTAACTTAGCCTAGAGTAGCAACGCTAACTTAGCCAAGTGTAGCCAATGCTAACTTAGTCAAGAGTAGCAAACACTTACATGGCCAATAGTAGACAACACTAACATAGCCAAGCGTAACCAATGCCAACTTTGCCTAGAGAAGCAAACGCTAGCTTAGCCAAGAGTAGCAAATGCTAACGTTGCCAAGTGTGGCCAACCCTAACATAGCCAAGTGTAGCCAACGATAACTTAGCCAAGTGTAGCCAACACTAACTTTGCCTAGAGTAGCAAACGCTAGCTTAGCCAAGAGTAGCAACGCTAACTTATTCAAGTGTAGCCAATGCTAACTTAGCCAAGGGTAGCCAATGTAACGTTGCCAAGTGTAGCCAACCCTAACATAGCCAAGTGTAGCCAACGATAACTTAGCCAAGTGTAGCCAACACTAACTTTGCCTAGAGTAGCAAACGCTAGCTTAGCCAAGAGTAGCAACGCTAACTTATTCATGTGTAGCCAATGCTAACTTAGTCAAGAGTAGCAAACACTTACATGGCCAATAGTAGAGAACACTAACATAGTCAAGTGTAGCCTACTCTAACTTAGCCAAGTTAGCCAACACTAACTTAGCCAAGTGTAGCCAACGCTAACCTAGCCAAGGGTAGCCAATGCTAACGTTGCCAAGTGTAGCCAACCCTAACATAGCCAAGTGTAGCCAACGATAACTTAGCCAAGGGTAGCCAATGCTAACATTGCCAAGTGCAGCCAACACTAACTTAGCCAAGTGTAGCCAACACTAACTTAGCCAAGTGTAGCCAACGCTAACTTAGCCAAGGGTAGCCAATGTAACGTTGCCAAGTGTAGCCAACCCTAACATAGCCAAGTGTAGCCAACGATAACTTAGCCAAGGGTAGCCAATGCTAACATTGCCAAGTGCAGCCAACACTAACTTAGCCAAGTGTAGCCAACACTAACTTAGCCAAGTGTAGCCAACGCTAACTTAGCCAAGGGTAGCCAATGCTAACATTGCCAAGTGTAGCCAACGCTAGCTTAGCCAAGAGTAGCAAATGCTAACTTAGCCAAGAGTAGCAACGCTAACTTAGCCAAGTGTATCCAATGCTAAGTTAGTCTAGAGTAGCAAACACTTACATGGCCAATAGTAGCCTACTCTAACATAGCCAAGTGTAGCCAACGCTAACCTAGCCAAGGGTAGCCATAGCTAACGTTGCCAAGTGTAGCCAACGCTAACATAGCCAAGTGTAGCCAACGCTAGCTTAGCCAAGAGAAGCAAATGCTAACTTAGCACACACACACACACACACACACACACACACACACACACACACACTCACACTCACTCACTCACTCACTCACTCACTCACTCACTCACTCACTCACTCACTCACTCACTCACTCACTCACTCCCTGGAGATGGACTGGGCTCTTCCAGCTGGGTCTGTCCCGGGAGGCGGAACCTCAGCTAGCGGCACGCCAGGGGGCCGGCGTCGGAGATCATGGCCCGCAAGGTGACCACGCACACGCACACGTAACAAACACACACGCAGACACACACTGGTGCACACACACAGACACACGCTCACACATCCACAGTGTTTCAGCTTTAGGGTTAATGGGGGCCACTGGCCTTTGGAGTTGGTTTACTTTGCCTAACCCTTTGTTAATGATTTGACCTGAATTGAGTGCCCTCAAATGTGTGTGTGTTTGTGTGTGTGTGTGTGTGTGTGTGTGTGTGTGTGTGTGTGTGTGTGTATGTGTGTGTATGTGTGTGTATGTGTGTGTGTCTGTGTGTCTGTGTGTCTGTGTGTCTGTGTGTGTGTGTGTGGAAATGTGCTCTTCTCCGAGCGGAAATAACCGGGTGCGTTGTTATGAGCTCAGAGCTGTCTGTGGAACAATGTGGGTTGGGCTGCACCTGCGGTGTCTCTCCACCAGAGGGCAGCAGAGTATCGTGTCTAACACATACTGTTGGAGCCAAATGAATAGGATTGAATGTTATTGAGTTGTGTTCATGATGTTTGAATGAAATATGAATGATTGTGTTCCGGTCTCTGTGGTGAACATGATGTTTGAATGTATAAAGGAGAATCAATCCATTAGTGTTGTACATAGGACTGTGTTTGTTTACAGGTCACCCTGCTGGACCATCCAGGTCCCCCTGCTGGACCCAGGTCCCCCTGCTAGACCCAGGTCCCCCTGCTGAACCCGGGTCCCCCTGCTGGACCCCCCAGGTCCCTCTACTGGACCCGGGTCCCACTACTGTACCCGGGTCCCCCTGCTGTACCCGGGTCCCCCAGCTGGACCCGGGTCCCCCTGCTGGACCCGGGTCCCCCTGCTGGATCCGGGTCCCCCTACTAGACCCGGGTCCCCCTGCTGGACCCGGGTCCCCCTGCTGGACCCTCCAGGTCCCCCTGCTGGACCCCCCAGGTCCCCCTGCTGGTCCCCCTTCTGGACCCAGGTCCTCCTACTGGACCCAGGTCTACTGGACCCGGGTCCCCCTGCTGAACCCGGGTCCCCCTACTGGACCCGGGTCCCCCTGCTGGACACCCCAGGTCCCCCTGCTGGACCAACCGGGTCCCACTACTGGACCCGGGTCCCCCTCCTGGACCCGGGTCCCACTACTGGACTCGGATCCCCCTGCTGGACCCGGGTCCCCCTACTGGACCCCCCAGATCCCCCTGCTGGACCCTCCAGGTCCCCCTGCTGGACCCGGGTCCCCCTGCTGGACCCGGGTCCCCCTACTAGACCCGGGTCCCCCTGCTGGACCCGGGTCCCCCTACTAGACCCGGATCCCCCTGCTGGACCCGGGTCCCCCTGCTGGACCCGGGTCCCCCTGCTGGTCCCCCTACTGGACCCAGGTCCTCCTACTGGACCCAGGTCCCCCTGCTAGACCCAGGTCCCCCTGCTGGTCCCCCTACTGGACCCAGGTCCTCCTACTGGACCCGGGTCCCCCTACTAGACCCGGGTCCCCCTGCTGGACCCGGGTCCCCCTACTAGACCCGGATCCCCCTGCTGGACCCGGGTCACCCTGCTGGACCCGGGTCCCCCTGCTAGACCCAGGTCCCCCTGCTGGTCCCCCTACTGGACCCAGGTCCTCCTACTGGACCCAGGTCCCCCTGCTAGACCCAGGTCCTCCTACTGGACCCAGGTCCCCCTGCTAGACCCAGGTCCCCCTGCTGGTCCCCCTACTGGACCCAGGTCCTCCTACTGGACCCAGGTCCCCCTGCTAGACCCAGGTCCCCCTGCTGGACCCAGGTCCCCCTGCTAGACCCGTGTCCCCCTGCTGGACCCCCCAGGTCCCCCTACTATACCCGGGTCCCCCTACTGGACCCGGGTCCCCTACTGGACCCAGGTTCCCCCTGCTGGACCCGGGTCCACCTACTGGACCCAGGTTCCCCTGCTGGACCCCCCAGATCCACCTGCTGGACCCCCCAGGTCCCCCTGCTGGACCCAGGTCCCACTACTGGACCCGGATCCTCCTGCTGGACCCGGGTCCCCCTGTTAGACCCGGATCCACCTGCTGGACCCGGATCCGCCTAGTAGACCCGGATCCCACTGCTGGACCCGGGTCCCTCTGCTGGACCCTCCAGGTCCCCCTGCTGGACCCAGGTCCCACTGCTAGACCCAGGTCCCCCTGCTAGTCCCCCTACTGGACCCGGGTCCCACTACTGGACCCGGGTCCACCTGCTGTACCCGGGTCCCCCTGCTAGACCCGGATCCCCCTCCTGGACCCGGGTCCCCCTGCTGGACCCGGGTCCCCCTACTAGACCCGGATCCCCCTGCTGGACCCGGGTCCCCCTGCTGGACCCGGGTCCCCCTGCTGGACCCGGGTCCCCCTGCTAGTCCCAGGTCCCCCTGCTGGTCCCCCTACTGGACCCAGGTCCTCCTACTGGACCCAGGTCCCCTGCTAGACCCAGGTCCCCCTGCTGGACCCAGGTCCCCCTGCTAGACCCGGGTCCCCCTGCTGGACCCCCCAGGTCCCCATACTAGAGCCGGGTCCCCCTACTGGACCCGGGTCCCCCTACTGGACCCGGGTCCCCCTCCTGGACCCAGGTCCCACTACAGGACCCGGGTCCCCCTGCTGGACCCGGGTCCCACTAATAAACCCGGATCCCCCTTGCTGGACCAAGGTCCCACTACTGTCCCCCTGCTGGACCCGGATCCCCCTGCTGGACCCGGGTCCCCCTGCTGGACCCGGGTCCCCCTACTAGACCCTGGTCCCCATGCTGGAACTGGGTCCCCCTGCTTTACCCTCAAGGTCCCCCTGCTGGACCCAGGTCCCCCTGCTAGACGCTGGTCCCCCTACTGGACCCAGGTCCTCCTACTGCACCCAGGTCCACCTGCTGGGCCATGGTCC
Source organism: Muraenolepis orangiensis (assembly GCA_027704905.1). Classification (NCBI taxonomy): domain Eukaryota; kingdom Metazoa; phylum Chordata; class Actinopteri; order Gadiformes; family Muraenolepididae; genus Muraenolepis; species Muraenolepis orangiensis. The sequence goes on along the minus strand of JANIIK010001653.1, from coordinate 46,721 downwards.
CCCTGCTGGACCATCCAGGTCCCCCTGCTGGACCCAGGTCCCCCTGCTAGACCCAGGTCCCCCTGCTGGACCCAGGTCCCCCTGCTAGACCCGGGTCCCCCTGCTGGACCCCCCAGGTCCCACTACTGGACCCGGGTCCCCCTGCTGTACCCGGGTCCCCCTGCTGGAACCAGGTCCCGGTATATATATATCTGTATATACAGATATAGATATATATCTGTATATATAGATATATATCTATATCTATATATGTATCTATATAGACAGATATATATATAGATATATCTATACACATATATATATGTATATGTATATCTATTAAAAGGCCCAGTGTCCTGGGGCCCTCCCTGTAAGGCTGGGTCCTGGCCCACCATGGGTCTCCCTCCCGGACTAAGGGGCTTGGGGACTTCCCTGTAAGGCTGGGTCCTGGCCAACCATGGGTCTCCCTCCAGGACTAAGGGGCTTGGGGACCTCCCTGTAAGGCTGGGTCCTGGCCCACCATGGGTCTCCCTCCAGGACTAAAGGGCTTGGGGACCTCACTGTAAGGCTGGGTCCTGGCCCACCATGGGTCTCCCTCCAGGACTAAGGGGCTTGGGGACCTCACTGTAAGGCTGGGTCCTGGCTCACCATGGGTCTCCCTCCAGGACTAAGGGTTCATTGGCTGTTGTCTGGGTGTGTTTGTTTACCTGCATGTGTTTGGGGGGGAAGTGTCCACTATGGAGGCTCATTGGCTGAGAGCGCTAGGGGGAGGGGGAGCGGGTTGCGTTGGAACGGGAGTGAGTGAGTCACGCGAGAGTTAGAACGGGAGTGGGAGGTGAGGGTGTGTGTGTGTGTGTGTGTGTGTGTGTGTGTGTGTGTGTGTGTGTGTGTGTGTGTGTGTAAATGTGCTCTTGGATGTGTGGAAAAATGTGGGTTGGGCTGCACCTGCGGTGTCTCTCCACCAGAGGGGAGTAGAGCAGAGTATCGTGTCACACACACACACACTGTTGGAGCCAAATGAATAGGATTGAATGTTATTGAGTTGTGATCATGATGTTTGAATGAAATATGAATGATTGTGTTACGGTCTCTGTTGTGACCATGATGTTTGAATGTATAAAGGAGAATCAATCCATTAGTGTTGTACATAGGACTGTGTTTGTTTAAAGATGTGGGTGAGCGTCCCATTCCCTCTGGCTACTATATTGTTGTTGAAGCCATCACAGATCCTATGCACCATCTTAAACTGACCACATGTGTGTCTGAGGTTAGAAGAACATGAATGCTTTCTTCTTCATTCTTCATTATCTGTCTGGATCTGGAAGTCTTGTTCCCATCTCAGTCTAGTGCTATCTGGATTAGCTAAACCATTAGGACCGTCTTTGAGATTAAGTTTTGGGCGAAATTCAGAATTATGGAGTAAAATACACATTTTTGAGGGTGAAGGTTCTGTAAAATTATCCAGTTTTAATATCACCATATAACTACAGTATTAACATATTGTTACATATGGTTGTGTTATCAGAGACAGATATAGTGACTACAGTATATTTAACATATTGTTATGTATGGTTGTGTTATAAGAGACAGATATAGTGACTACAGTATATTTAACATATTGTTATGTATGGTTGTGTTATAAGAGACAGATATAGTGACTACAGTATATTTAACATATTGTTATGTATGGTTGTGTTATAAGAGACAGATATAGTGACTACAGTATATTTAACATATTGTTA
>JANIIK010001653.1:17500-32500 GCA_027704905.1 Muraenolepis orangiensis | reverse complement strand
CCTCCTCCTCCTCCTCCTCTCCTCCTCCTCCTCCTCCTCCTCCTCCTCCTCCTCCTCCTCCTCCTCCTCCTCCTCCTCCTCCTTCCTCCTCCTCCTCCTCTCCTCCTCCTCCTCCTCCTCCTCTTCTCTTCCTCTTCCTCTTCTTCATCTTCCTCTTCCTCCTCTTCCTCCTCCTCCTCTCCCCCCCCCCCTCCTCCTCCTCCTCTCCTCCCCCCCCTCCTCCTCCTCCTCCTCCTCCTCCTCCTCTCCCCCCCCCATCCTCCTCCTCCTCCTCCTCCTCCTCCTCCTCCTCTCCACCCCCCCCATCCTCCTCCTCCTCCTCCTCCTCCTCCTCCTCCCCCTTATTTATTAAATTGTGTTAATTTACCTTGGTGAAAGCTTTTAGCACACCCACACACATGCGCACATAGACACACATACACAGATACAGGCGCGCAACCACACAGGATGTGGGTTTAGCTGCTGGAGGGGAGAGGTGCAGAGAGACTGGGGCCTGGGTGAGAGGGGGCCAGACAAAACAGAACAAGACTAAAACAATACAAGGAAAAACATTATGTACACAAATATTCAGTAGAATAGGTACTTGGTCAGTACATGTATTCAGTAGAATAGGTACTTGGTCAGTACATGTATTCAGTAGAATAGGTACAGTGTCAGTACTTGTACTCAGTAGAAAATATACTTTGTCAGCACATGTCGATTAGAATCAAATCTGATATGAGTGACACATCTCTCTCTCTCTCTCTCTCTCTCTCTCTCTCTCTCTCTCTCTCCTCTCTCTCTCTCTCTCTCTCTCTCTCTCTCTCTCTCTCTCTCTCTCTCTCTCTCTCTCTCTCTCTCTCGTTGCTTGTGGCTTGACACCAGGGGGGCGGGCCGCTTACCGGAGCCTAAGCAGCAAGGCGCGGTGCAGAGATAGACGGTTGATCTCTTTGTGACTCGACGTGGAGAGAGAGCCAGCCTTTTTCCAACTAACCGGTGGACAGCGTTCTGAGGTGAGTAATGAGTGTTGAGTGAGTCGTGAGTGTACGGAAATCTTATTTTATTTATTTATTTAAATTGCGTTAATTTACCTTGGTGAAAGCTTCTCGAAGTTATACTATTTTATTTATAGGGTGGATTACTACATAATTGTGTGTGTGTGGTGGAGTAGAGAGAAAGATGTGTCATGTACTGACAAAGTACCTATTCTACTGAATACATGTATTGAGAAAGCACAGAAGGGTCTTCGTATCTATACCCATATAAGGACAGAAGGGTGTTGGTATCTATGGGTGCATTACAGTAACAGTTCTTAAACATTACAACAGTAGTTAAAAAAAAACAATATTATAATAAAACAATGCATTACAGTAACAGTTCTTACAGACATTACAACAGTAGTTAAAATTTAAACAATATTATAAAAAAACAATGCATTAAAGGAACAGTTCTTAAACATTATAACAGCAGTAAAAAATTAAACAATAATATAATAAATCTATGCATTACAGTAACAATTCATAAACATTACAACAGTAGTTAAAATATAATCAATATTATAATAAAATACTGCATTACAGTAACAGTTCCACAAACATTACAACAGTAGTTAAAATATAACCAAAATTATAATAAAACAATGCATTACATTCAAAGTTGTTAAACATTACGACAGTAGTTAACATATAAACAATATTAAAATAAAACAATGCATTATACTAACAGTTCTTAAACATTACAACAGTAGTTAAAATATAAACAATATTATAATAAAACAAAGCATTACAGTAACAGTTCCACAAAAATTACAACAGAAGTTAAAATATAAACAATATTATAATAAAACAATGCATTACATTCAAAGTTGTTAAACATTACGACAGTAGTTAACATATAAAAAATATTATAATACAACTATGCATTAAACTAACAGTTCTTAAACATTACGACAGTAGTTAAAATATAAACAATATTATAATAAAACAAAGCATTACAGTAACAGTTCTTAAAAATTACAACAGTAGTTAAAATATAATCAATATTATAATAAAACAAAGCATTACAGTAACAGTTCCACAAAAATTACAACAGAAGTTAAAATATAAACAATATTATAATAAAACAATGCATTACATTCAAAGTTGTTAAACATTACGACAGTAGTTAACATATAAAAAATATTATAATACAACTATGCATTAAACTAACAGTTCTTAAACATTACGACAGTAGTTAAAATATAAACAATATTATAATAAAACAAAGCATTACAGTAACAGTTCTTAAAAATTACAACAGTAGTTAAAATATAATCAATATTATAATAAAACAATGCATTAAAGTAACAGTTCCACAAACATTACAACAGAAGTTAAAATATAAACAATATTATAATAAAACAATGCATTACATTCAAAGTTGTTAAACATTACGACAGTAGTTAACATATAAAAAATATTATAATACAACTATGCATTAAACTAACAGTTCTTAAACATTACGACAGTAGTTAAAATATAAACACTATTTAATAAAACAATGCATTACAGTAACAGTTCTACAAACATTACAACAGTAGTTAAAATATAAACAAAATTATAATAAAACAATGTTCATAAACATATCCTTATATGGGCATAGATACGAACACCCTTCTGTCCTTAAATGCATTACAATGCATTACAGTAACAGTTCTTAAACATTACAACAGTAGTTAAAATATAAACAATATTATAATAAAACAATGCATTACAGTAACAGTTCTTACAGACATTACAACAGTAGTTCAAATATAATCAATATTTAATAAAACAATGCATTACAGTAACAGTTCTTACAGACATTACAACAGTAGTTCAAATATAATCAATATTTTAATAAAACAATGCATTACAGTAACAGTTCTTAAACATTACAACAGTCGTTAAAATATAAACAATATTATAATAAAACAATGCATTACAGTAACAGTTCTTACAGACATTACAACCGTAGTTAAAATATAAACAATATTATAATAAAACAATAAATTACAGTCACAGTTCTTACATACATTGCAACAGTAGTTAAAAAATAAACAATATTATAATAAAACAATGCATTACATTCAAAGTTGTTAAACATTACGACAGTAGTTAACATAAAAAATATTAAAATAAAACAATGCATTATACTAACAGTTCATAAACATTACAACAGTAGTTAAAATATAAACAATATTATAATAAAACAAAGCATTACAGTAACAGTTCTTAAAAATTACAACAGAAGTTAAAATATAAACAATATTATAATAAAACAATGCATTACAGTAACAGTTCTATAAACATTACAACAGTAGTTAAAATATAAACAAAATTATAATAAAACAATGTTCATAAACATATCCTTATATGGGCATAGATACGAACACTCTTCTGTCCTTATATGCATTACAATGCATTACAGTAATAGTTCTTAAACATTACAACAGTAGTTAAAATATAAACAATATTATAATAAAACAATGCATTACAGTCACAGTTCTTACAGACATTACAACAGTAGTTAAAATATAAACAATATTATAATAAAACAATGCATTACAGTAACAGTTCTTAAACATTACAACAGTCGTTAAAATATAAACAATATTATAATAAAACAATGCATTAGTATAACAGTTCATAAACATTACAACAGTAGTTAAAATATAAACAATATTATAATGAAACAGTTCATTACAGTAACATTTCTTAAACATTACAACAGTAGTTAAAATATAAACATATTATAATAAAACAATGCATTACAGTAACAGTTCTTAAACATTACAACAGTCGTTAAAATATAAACAATATTATAATAAAACAATGCATTAGTATAACAGTTCATAAACATTACAACAGTAGTTAAAATATAATCAATATTATAATAAAACAATGCATTACAGTAACAGTTCTTAAACATTACAAACGTAGTTAAAATATAAACAATATTATATTTAAACAGTGCATTACAGTAACAGTTCTTAAAAATTACAACAGTAGTTAAAATATAATCAATATTATAATAAAACAACGCATTAAAGTAACAGTTCCACAAAAATTACAACAGAAGTTAAAATATAAACAATATTATAATACAACTATGCATTAAACTAACAGTTCTTAAACATTACGACAGTAGTTAAAATATAATCAATATTATAATAAAACAATGCATTACAGTAACAGTTCTAATAACATTACAACAGTCGTTAAAATATAAACAATATAATAATAAAACAATGCATTATAGTAACAGCTCTACAAACATACAATCAGTAGTTAAAAAAAAGAAACAATATTAGAATAAAACAATAAATTAAAGTAACAGTTCGTACATACATTGCAACAGTAGTTAAACAATAAACAATATTATAATAAAACAATGCATTATAGTAACAGTTCTTAAACATTACAACAGTAGTTAAAATATAAACAATATTATAATAAAACAATGCATTACAGTAACAGTTCTTAAACATTACAACAGTAGTTAAAATATAAACAATATATGAATAAAACAATGCATTACAGTAACAGTTCTTGCAGACATTACAACAGTAGTTAAAATATAAACAATATTATAATGAAACAGTGCATTACAGTAACATTTCTTAAACATTACAACAGTAGTTAAAATATAAACAATATTATTATAAAACAATGCATTACATTAACAGTTCTTAAACATTACAACAGTCGTGAAAATATAAACAATATTATAATAAAACAATGCATTACAGTAACAGTTCTTAAACATTACAACAGTAGTTAAAATATAAACAATATTATTATAAAACAATGCATTACAGTAACATTTCTTAAACATTACAACAGTAGTTAAAATATAAACAATATGATAATAAAACAATGCATTACAGTAACAGTTCTTACAGACATTACAACAGTAATTAAAATATAAACAAAATTATAATAAAAACAATTTTCATAAACATATCCTTATATGGGCATAGATACCAACACCCTTCTGTCCTTATATGCATTACAATGCATTACAGTAACAGTTCTTACAGACATTACAACAGTAGTTAAAATATAAACAATATTATAATAAAACAATGCATTACAGTAACAGTTCTTAAACATTACAACAGTAGTTAAAATATAAACAATATTATAATAAAACAATGCGTTACAGTAACAGTTCTTAAAAATTACAACAGTAGTTAAAATATAAACATATTATAATAAAACAATGCATTACAGTAACAGTTCTTAAACATTACAACAGTAGTTAAAATATAAACAATATTATAATAAAACAATGCATTTCAGTCACAGTTCATAAACATTACAACAGTAGTTCAAATATAATCAATATTATAATAAAACAATGCATTACCGTAACAGTTCTTCAACATTACAACAGTCGTTAAAATATAAACAATATTATAATAAAACAATGCATTACAGTAACAGTTCTTACAGACATTACAACCGTAGTTAAAATATAAACAATATTATAATAAAACAATAAATTACAGTCACAGTTCTTACATACATTGCAACAGTAGTTAAAAAATAAACAATATTATAATAAAACAATGCATTACATTCAAAGTTGTTAAACATTACGACAGTAGTTAACATATAAAAAATATTAAAATAAAACAATGCATTATACAGTAATCAGTTCTTAAAACATTACAACAGTAAGTTAAAATATAAACAATATTATAATAAAACAATGCATTACAGTAACAGTTCCACAAAAATTACAACAGAAGTTAAAATATAAACAATATTATAATACAACTATGCATTAAACTAACAGTTCTTAAACATGACGACAGTAGTTAAAATATAAACAATATTTTAATAAAACAATGCATTACAGTAACAGTCTATAAACATTACAACAGTAGTTAAAATATAAACAAAATTATAATAAAACAATGTTCATAAACATATCCTTATATGGGCATAGATACGAACACCCTTCTGTCCTTATATGCATTACAATGCATTACAGTAATAGTTCTTAAACATTACAACAGTAGTTAAAATATAAACAATATTATAATAAAACAATGCATTACAGTCACAGTTCTTACAGACATTACAACAGTAGTTAAAATATAAACAATATTATAATAAAACAATGCATTACAGTAACAGTTCTTAAACATTACAACAGTAGTTAAAAATTAAACAATATTATAATGAAACAGTGCATTACAGTAACAGTTCTTAAACATTACAACAGTAGTTCAAATATAATCAATATTATAATAAAACAATGCAATACAGTAACAGTTCTTCAACATTACAACAGTAGTTAAAATGTAAACAATATTATATAAAACAATGCATTACAGTAACAGTTCTTACAGACATTACAACAGTAGTTAAAATATAAACAAAATTATAATAAAAACAATTTTCATAAACATATCCTTATATGGGCATAGATACCAACACCCTTCTGTCCTTATATGCATTACAATGCTTTACAGTAACAGTTCTTAAAAATTACAACAGTAGTTAAAATATAAACAATATTATAATAAAACAGTTCATTACAGTAACATTTCTTAAACATTACAACAGTAGTTAAAATATAAACATATTATAATAAAACAATGCATTACAGTAACAGTTCTTAAACATTACAACAGTCGTTAAAATATAAACAATATTATAATAAAACAATGCATTAGTATAACAGTTCTTAAACATTACAACAGTAGTTAAAATATAAACAATATTATATTTAAACAGTGCATTACAGTAACAGTTCTTAAAAATTACAACAGTAGTTAAAATATAATCAATATTATAATAAAACAACGCATTAAAGTAACAGTTCCACAAAAATTACAACAGAAGTTAAAATATAAACAATATTATAATACAACTATGCATTAAACTAACAGTTCTTAAACATTACGACAGTAGTTAAAATATAATCAATATTATAATAAAACAATGCATTATAGTAACAGCTCTACAAACATACAATCAGTAGTTAAAAAAAGAAACAATATTAGAATAAAACAATACATTACAGTAACAGTTCGTACATACATTGCAACAGTAGTTAAACAATAAACAATATTATAATAAAACAATGCATTACAGTAACAGTTCTATAAACATTACAACAGTAGTTAAAATATAAACAAAATTATAATAAAACAATGTTCATAAACATATCCTTATATGGGCATAGATACGAACACTCTTCTGTCCTTATATGCATTACAATGCATTACAGTAATAGTTCTTAAACATTACAACAGTAGTTAAAATATAAACAATATTATAATAAAACAATGCATTACAGTCACAGTTCTTACAGACATTACAACAGTAGTTAAAATATAAACAATATTATAATAAAACAATGCATTACAGTAACAGTTCTTAAACATTACAAACGTAGTTAAAATATAAACAATATTATATTTAAACAGTGCATTACAGTAACAGTTCTTAAAAATTACAACAGTAGTTAAAATATAATCAATATTATAATAAAACAATGCATTAGTATAACAGTTCATAAACATTACAACAGTCGTTAAAATATAAACAATATTATAATAAAACAATGCATTAGTATAACAGTTCATAAACATTACAACAGTAGTTAAAATATAATCAATATTATAATAAAACAATGCATTACAGTAACAGTTCTTAAACATTACAAACGTAGTTAAAATATAAACAATATTATATTTAAACAGTGCATTACAGTAACAGTTCTTAAAAATTACAACAGTAGTTAAAATATAATCAATATTATAATAAAACAACGCATTAAAGTAACAGTTCCACAAAAATTACAACAGAAGTTAAAATATAAACAATATTATAATACAACTATGCATTAAACTAACAGTTCTTAAACATTACGACAGTAGTTAAAATATAATCAATATTATAATAAAACAATGCATTACAGTAACAGTTCTACTAACATTACAACAGTCGTTAAAATATAAACAATATAATAATAAAACAATGCATTATAGTAACAGCTCTACAAACATACAATCAGTAGTTAAAAAAAGAAACAATATTAGAATAAAACAATAAATTAAAGTAACAGTTCGTACATACATTGCAACAGTAGTTAAACAATAAACAATATTATAATAAAACAATGCATTATAGTAACAGTTCTTAAACATTACAACAGTAGTTAAAATATAAACAATATTATAATAAAACAATGCATTACAGTAACAGTTCTTAAACATTACAACAGTAGTTAAAATATAAACAATATATGAATAAAACAATGCATTACAGTAACAGTTCTTGCAGACATTACAACAGTAGTTAAAATATAAACAATATTATAATGAAACAGTGCATTACAGTAACATTTCTTAAACATTACAACAGTAGTTAAAATATAAACAATATTATTATAAAACAAGGCATTACATTAACAGTTCTTAAACATTACAACAGTCGTGAAAATATAAACAATATTATAATAAAACAATGCATTACAGTAACAGTTCTTAAACATTACAACAGTAGTTAAAATATAAACAATATTATTATAAAACAATGCATTACAGTAACATTTCTTAAACATTACAACAGTAGTTAAAATATAAACAATATTATAATAAAACAATGCATTACAGTAACAGTTCTTACAGATATTACAACAGTAATTAAAATATAAACAAAATTATAATAAAAACAATTTTCATAAACATATCCTTATATGGGCATAGATACCAACACCCTTCTGTCCTTATATGCATTACAATGCATTACAGTAACAGTTCTTACAGACATTACAACAGTAGTTAAAATATAAACAATATTATAATAAAACAATGCATTACAGTAACAGTTCTTAAACATTACAACAGTAGTTAAAATATAAACAATATTATATTTAAACAGTGCATTACAGTAACAGTTCTTAAACATTACAACAGTAGTTAAAATATAAACAATATTATAATAAAACAATGCATTACAGTAACAGTTCTTAAACATTACAACAGTAGTTAAAATATAAACAATATTATAATAAAACAATGCATTACAGTAACAGTTCTTAAAAATTACAACAGTAGTTAAAATATAAACATATTATAATAAAACAATGCATTACAGTAACAGTTCTTAAACATTACAACAGTAGTTAAAATATAAACAATATTATAATAAAACAATGCATTACAGTAACAGTTCTTACAGACATTACAACCGTAGTTAAAATATAAACAATATTATAATAAAACAATAAATTACAGTCACAGTTCTTACATACATTGCAACAGTAGTTAAAAAATAAACAATATTATAATAAAACAATGCATTACATTCAAAGTTGTTAAACATTACGACAGTAGTTAACATATAAAAAATATTAAAATAAAACAATGCATTATACTAACAGTTCTTAAACATTACAACAGTAGTTAAAATATAAACAATATTATAATAAAACAAAGCATTACAGTAACAGTTCTTAAAAATTACAACAGTAGTTAAAATATAAACAATATTATAATACAACTATGCATTAAACTAACAGTTCTTAAACATGACGACAGTAGTTAAAATATAAACAATATTTTAATAAAACAATGCATTACAGTAACAGTCTATAAACATTACAACAGTAGTTAAAATATAAACAAAATTATAATAAAACAATGCATTACAGTCACAGTTCTTACAGACATTACAACAGTAGTTAAAATATAAACAATATTATAATAAAACAATGCATTACAGTAACAGTTCTTAAACATTACAACAGTAGTTAAAAATTAAACAATATTATAATGAAACAGTGCATTACAGTAACAGTTCTTAAACATTACAACATTAGTTCAAATATAATCAATATTATAATAAAACAATGCAATACAGTAACAGTTCTTCAACATTACAACAGTAGTTAAAATGTAAACAATATTATATAAAACAATGCATTACAGTAACAGTTCTTACAGACATTACAACAGTAGTTAAAATATAAACAAAATTATAATAAAAACAATTTTCATAAACATATCCTTATATGGGCATAGATACCAACACCCTTCTGTCCTTATATGCATTACAATGCTTTACAGTAACAGTTCTTAAACATTACAACAGTAGTTAAAATATAAACAATATTATAATAAAACAGTGCATTACAGTAACATTTCTTAAACATTACAACAGTAGTTAAAATATAAACATATTATAATAAAACAATGCATTACAGTAACAGTTCTTAAACATTACAACAGTCGTTAAAATATAAACAATATTATAATAAAACAATGCATTACAGTAACAGTTCTTAAACATTACAACAGTAGTTAAAATATAATCAATATTATAATAAAACAACGCATTAAAGTAACAGTTCACAAAAATTACAACAGAAGTTAAAATATAAACAATATTATAATACAACTATGCATTAAACTAACAGTTCTTAAACATTACGACAGTAGTTAAAATATAATCAATATTATAATAAAACAATGCATTATAGTAACAGCTCTACAAACATACAATCAGTAGTTAAAAAAAGAAACAATATTAGAATAAAACAATAAATTACAGTAACAGTTCGTACATACATTGCAACAGTAGTTAAACAATAAACAATATTATAATAAAACAATGCATTACAGTAATAGTTCTTAAACATTACAACAGTAGTTAAAATATAGAACAAATTATAATAAAACAATGCATTAAAGTAACATTTCTTAAACATTATAACAATAGTAAAAAATTAAACAATATTATAATAAAACAATGCATTACAGTAACAGTTCATAAACTTAAGAACAGTAGTTAAAATATAATCAATATTATAATAAAACAATGGATTACAGGAACAGTTCATCAATATTACAACAGTAGTTAAAATATAAACAATATTATCATAAAACAATGCATTACAGTAACAGTTCTTACAGACATTACAACAGTAGTTAAAATATAAACAAAATTATAATAAAAACAATTTTCATAAACATATCCTTATATGGGCATAGATACCAACACCCTTCTGTCCTTATATGCATTACAATGCATTACAGTAACAGTTCTTAAACATTACAACAGTAAATAAAAAAACAATATTATAATAAAACAATGCATTACAGTAACAGTTCTTGCAGACATTACAACAGTAGTTAAAATATAAACAATATTATAATGAAACAGTTCATTACAGTAACATTTCTTAAACATTACAACAGTAGTTAAAATATAAACATATTATAATAAAACAATGCATTACAGTAACAGTTCTTAAACATTACAACAGTCGTTAAAATATAAACAATATTATAATAAAACAATGCATTAGTATAACAGTTCACAAACATTACAACAGTAGTTAAAATATAATCAATATTATAATAAAACAATGCATTACAGTAACAGTTCTTAAACATTACAACAGTAGTTAAAATATAAACAATATTATATTTAAACAGTGCATTACAGTAACAGTTCTTAAAAATTACAACAGTAGTTAAAATATAATCAATATTATAATAAAACAACGCATTAAAGTAACAGTTCCACAAAATTACAACAGAAGTTAAAATATAAACAATATTATAATACAACTATGCATTAAACTAACAGTTCTTAAACATTACGACAGTAGTTAAAATATAATCAATATTATAATAAAACAATGCATTACAGTAACAGTTCTACAAACATACAACAGTAGTTAAAAATAGAAACAATATTATAATAAAACAATGCATTACAGTAACAGTTCGTACAACATTACAACAGTAGTTAAAAATAAACAATATTATAATAAAACAATGCATTATAGTAACAGTTCTTAAACATTACAACAGTAGTTAAAATATAAACAATATTATAATAAAACAATGCATTACAGTAACAGTTCTTAAACATTACAACAGTAGTTAAAATATAAACAATATTATAATAAAACAGTGCATTACAGTAACAGTTCTTAAACATTACAACAGTAGTTAAAATATAAACAATATTATAATAAAACAATGCATTACAGTAACAGTTCATAAACATTACAACAGTAGTTAAAATATAAACAATATTATAATAAAACAATGCATTACAGTAACAGTTCCACAAAATTACAACAGTAGTTAAAATATAAACAATATTATAATAAAACAATGCATTACAGTAACAGTTCTTAAACATTACGACAGTAGTTCAAATATAAACAATATTATAATAAAACAATGCATTACAGTAACAGTTCTACAAACATTACAACAGTAGTTAAAATATAAACAATATTATAATAAAACAATGCATTACAGTAACAGTTCTTAAACATTACAACAGTAGTTCAAATATAATCAATATTATAATAAAACAATGCATTACAGTAACAGTTCTTAAACATTACAACAGTAGTTAAAATGTAAACAATATTATATAAAACAATGCATTACAGTAACAGTTCTTACAGACATTACAACAGTAGTTAAAATATAAACAAAATTATAATAAAAACAATTTTCATAAACATATCCTTATATGGGCATAGATACCAACACCCTTCTGTCCTTATATGCATTACAATGCATTACAGTAACAGTTCTTAAACATTACAACAGTAATTAAAATAAACAATATTATAATAAAACAATGCATTACAGTAACAGTTCTTGCAGACATTACAACAGTAGTTAAAATATAAACAATATTATAATGAAACAGTTCATTACAGTAACATTTCTTAAACATTACAACAGTAGTTAAAATATAAACATATTATAATAAAACAATGCATTACAGTAACAGTTCTTAAACATTACAACAGTCGTTAAAATATAAACAATATTATAATAAAACAATGCATTAGTATAACAGTTCATAAACATTACAACAGTAGTTAAAATATAATCAATATTATAATAAAACAATGCATTACAGTAACAGTTCTTAAACATTACAACAGTAGTTAAAATATAAACAATATTATATTTAAACAGTGCATTACAGTAACAGTTCTTAAAAATTACAACAGTAGTTAAAATATAATCAATATTATAATAAAACAACGCATTAAAGTAACAGTTCCACAAAAATTACAACAGAAGTTAAAATATAAACAATATTATAATACAACTATGCATTAAACTAACAGTTCTTAAACATTACGACAGTAGTTAAAATATAATCAATATTATAATAAAACAATGCATTACAGTAACAGTTCATAAACATTACAACAGTAGTTAAAATATAAACAATATTATAATAAAACAATGCATTACAGTAACAGTTCTTAAACATTACAACAGTAGTTAAAATATAAACAATATATAATAAAACAATGCATTATAGTAACAGTTCATAAACATTACAACAGTAGTTAAAATATAAACAATATTATAATAAAACAATGCATTACAGTAACAGTTCTTAAACATTACAACGGTAGTTAAAATATAAACAATATTATAATAAAACAATGCATTACAGTAACAGTTCTTAAACATTACAACAGTAGTTAAAATATAGAACAAATTATAATAAAACAATGCATTAAAGTAACAGTTCTTAAACATTATAACAATAGTAAAAAATTAAACAATATTATAATAAAACAATGCATTACAGTAACAGTTCATAAACTTAAGAACAGTAGTTAAAATATAATCCATATTATAATAAAACAATGCATTACAGTAACAGTTCATCAATATTACAACAGTAGTTAAAATATAAACATATTATAATAAAACAATGCATTACAGTAACAGTTCTTAAACATTACAACAGTAGTTAAAATATAATCAATATTATAATAAAACAATGCATTACAGTAACAGTTCTTACAGACATTACTACAGTAGTTAAAATATAAACAAAATTATAATAAAAACAATTTTCATAAACATATCCTTATATGGGCATAGATACCAACACCCTTCTGTCCTTATATGCATTACAATGCATTACAGTAATAGTTCTTAAACATTACAACAGTAGTTAAAAATAAACAATATTATAATAAAACAATGCATTACAGTAACAGTTCATAAACATTACAACAGTAGTTAAAATATAAACAATATTATAATAAAACAATGCATTACAGTAACAGTTCTTCAACATTACAACAGTAGTTAAAATATAAACAATATTATAATAAAACAATGCATTATAGTAACAGTTCATAAACATTACAACAGTAGTTAAAATATAAACAATATTATAATAAAACAATGCATTACAGTAACAGTTCTTAAACATTACAACAGTAGTTAAAATATAAACAATATTATAATAAAACAATGCATTACAGTAACAGTTCTTAAACATTACAACAGTAGTTAAAATATAGAACAATATTATAATAAAACAATGCATTACAGTAACAGTTCTTAAACATTACAACAGTAGTTAAAATATAAACAATATTATAATAAAACAATGCATTACAGTAACAGTTCATAAACATTACAACAGTAGTTAAAATATAAACAATATTATAATAAAACAATGCATTACAGTAACAGTTCATCAACATTACAACAGTAGTTAAAATATAAACAATATTATAATAAAACAATGCATTACAGTCACAGTTCTTAAACATTACAACAGTAGTTAAAAATTAAACAATATTATAATGAAACAGTGCATTACAGTAACAGTTCTTAAACATTACAACAGTAGTTAAAATATAACAATATTATAATAAAACAATGCATTACAGTAACAGTTCTTCAACATTACAACAGTAGTTAAAATATAAAACATATTATAATAAAATAATGCATTACAGTAACAGTTCTTAAACATTACAACAGTAGTTAAAATGTAAACAATATTATAATAAAACAATGCATTACAGTAACAGTTCTTACAGACATTACTACAGTAGTTAAAATATAAACAAAATTATAATAAAAACAATTTTCATAAACATATCCTTATATGGGCATAGATACCAACACCCTTCTGTCCTTATATGCATTACAATGCATTACAGTAATAGCTCTTAAAC
>JANIIK010001653.1:0-7500 GCA_027704905.1 Muraenolepis orangiensis | reverse complement strand
GATTGTTTCGCGGTGCCTGGAACCAGCTGTAAAGAAGTGCAGGAGGAGAAGCTGCCTGACCTGGAACCAGCTGTAACGAAGTTCCCGGAGCTGCCTGACCTGGAACCAGCTGTAACGAAGTTCCCGGAGCTGCCTGACCTGGAACCAGCTGTAACGAAGTTCCCGGAGCTGCCTGACCTGGAACCAGCTGTAACCAAGTTCCCGGAGCTGCCTGACCTGGAACCAGCTGTAACGAAGTTCCCGGAGCTGCCTGACCTGGAACCAGCTGTAACGAAGTTCAGGAGATGAAGAAGATGTCTGACCTGAGGTCGACTCTAAAGAAGTGTAAGTGTCTGTTTAGTTTGAGTCATCACAACAACACACTAACTCCTCAGATTGAAAGTCCATCCACACAGCAGGAGGTGACGTCCTACTGGGAATGAACATGATGGTGGACATCATGTATCTTATCAATATATTAATATATTGATAAGATACATGATGGTGGACATCATGTATCTTATCAATATATTAATATATTGATAAATACATGATGGTGGACATCATGTATCTTATCAATATATGAATATATTGATAAGATACATGATGGTGGACATCATGTATGTTATCAAAATATTAATATATTCATAATATACATGGTGGACATCATTATCTTATCATATATTAATATAACCCTTTATTTAATAATTAATTAATTTAAAATAATTTAATAATATATATTTATATTTAATAATATATATATTAATATATAATCTAGATATATTAATATAGAATACTACATCTATTCATGATACTTGTATGTGTATTTTATATGTAGTATTTCTGTGTAGACTCATCATGTCTTTGGTTCTCTCTCCCATCAGATGAGTGTGAACTCACACTGGACCCAAACACAGCCCACAGAGGACTCTCTCTGTCTGAGGACAACAGGAAGGTGACGTGGTTGGAGAGGAGGAGTCGTATCCTGATCACCTGGAGAGATTTGACTCCTGGCCCCAGGTGTTGTGTAGAGAGGGTCTGACTGACCGCTGTTACTGGGAGGTGGAGATGGAGAGGAAAGGAGGAGGTGTTGTATAGGAGTGACATACAGAGGAATCACTAGGAGAGGAGGGGTGATGACAGCTGGCTTGGAGTCAACAACAAGTCCTGGAGTCTTTATTGTTATGATGATCGTTACTCTGTCTGTTACAACGGTAGTAGAACAGTCATAGATCTCCCCCCCTCTAACAGAGTAGGAGTGTATGTGGACCGACCTGCTGGCTCTCTCTCCTTCTACAGAGTGTCCCCAGATGGAGGAGGGTCCTCAGACACACTGACACTCATCCACACCTTCCAGTCCACATTCACCCAGGAGGACCTCCTCCCTGCGTTTGGGTTTGAGTTGGGGGTTATGGTTCCTCAGTGTCTCTGTGTCGCTTGTAGCAACACACATAGACACACACACACACAAACACAACAAACAAACAAACAAACAAACAAACACACACATATACAGTATTCAGACACACACACTCAAATATATAGAAGTACACACACACATATATACAGTATAAAAACACACACACACAAAGTATAAAGAAGTACACACACACACACACATAAAAAAAGGGTTTTGGAATTAAGCCCTATATAAAAGCATCCATTACCACACACACACATATATATATAAATAAATACACACACATATATAGAAATACACACACACACACATATATATAATACACACAATAGAATACACACACACACACTATATATAAATAAACACACACACACACATATACATAGAAATACACACATTTGTTTTGTTGTTCATAATATATTATTGTGTGTATCTTAACATTCTAAAAAGGGCTCTGATATGAGTTTGTAACACGGATCCTGGTTGGTATTCTGTTCATCAATACAAGGCCATCTATGGGGGAGAAAGCTGCTGAGAAAGTGATCATTATGATTATACCTGCTCCTCAATGACCCTTAACCCCTACCTGCTCCTCAATGACTTCTGACCCCTACCTGCTCCTCAATGACCTCTAACCCCTACCTGCTCCTCAATGACCCCTAACCCCTACCTGCTCCTCAATGACTTCTGACCCCTACCTGCTCCTCAATGACCTCTAACCCCTACCTGCTCCTCAATGACCTCTAACCCCTACCTGCTCCTCAATGACCCCTAACCCCTACCTGCTCCTCAATGACCTCTAACCCCTACCTGCTCCTTAATGACCTCTAACCCCTACCTGCTCCTCAATGACTCTGACCCCTACCTGCTCCTCAATGACCTCTAACCCCTACCTGCTCCTCAATGACCTCTAACCCCTACCTGCTCCTCAATGACCCCTAACCCCTACCTGCTCCTCAATGACTTCTGACCCCTACCTGCTCCTCAATGACCTCTAACCCCTACCTGCTCCTCAATGACCCTAACCCCTACCTGCTCCTCAATGACCCTACTGCCTCAAGACCTACCCTACCTGCTCCTCAATGACCTCTAACCCCTACCTGCTCCTCAATGACCCTAACCCCTACCTGCTCCTCAATGACTTCTGACCCCTACCTGCTCCTCAATGACCTCTAACCCCTACCTGCTCCTTAATGACTCTGACCCCTACCTGCTCCTCAATGACCTCTAACCCCTACCTGCTCCTCAATGACCCCTAACCCCTACCTGCTCCTTAATGACCTCTGACCCCCACCTGTCCCCTAATTACCTCTGAACATACTGCTCCTAATGACCCCTACCTGCT
The DNA here is from genome assembly GCA_027704905.1 of Muraenolepis orangiensis. Classification (NCBI taxonomy): domain Eukaryota; kingdom Metazoa; phylum Chordata; class Actinopteri; order Gadiformes; family Muraenolepididae; genus Muraenolepis; species Muraenolepis orangiensis. The sequence continues at coordinate 4,756 of JANIIK010001653.1, read as the reverse complement.
CCTTAATGAACCCTAACCCCTACCTGCTCCTTAATGACCCATAACCCCTACCTGCTCCTTAATGACCCCTAACCCCTACCTGCTCCTTAATGAACTCTGACCCCTACCTACTTCTTCATTCAAGATTCAAGATTTTTATTTTCCATATGCAAGTAGAATTGAATGCTTACTCCCCATTCCCTCCTGCAGTTTGAATTTATACTACAATTTAACACAATATACTATACTATGTACTATACTTACACTGTACTGTAACAATACTGTACACAATTAAAATGACTATAAAGTTACTGATGGAGTGTGTTGAATTGCAAAAAGCATTAAAAGCATTTGAAAGTGCAGTAGTGCAGCAGCATCATGAATTCAGTGCAGAACAGTGCAGTAACTGTAATGAGTCCAGCAAAGTATGACAGTGTAATGTTAATGACAATGTTATGATAGTGGCAGCACTCCTAGCAGTTCAGTAGGTCACTGCCTGTGGATAAAACTATCCTTGAACCTGGTAGTCGTTGTACGGATGCTGCGGAACCGACGACCGGACGGTAGGGGGGAGAAGAGATGGAGCCCAGGGTGGTTGGGAACCTCGCAGGCATAACAGGTATAACAGGCAACTGTAAACACATTCAACCGCCCTCTTTAAGATGAATCCAGTGACAAACTGAATATGCTCTGTGGGGTTAAGTTAACGTTACATTTGGTTATGGATGAGAGAAGTGGGAAAAGCTGTGACTCCTGTAAACGCTTAACGTTAGTAGTGTCCAACTCAACAGCGTACTGACCAGCAGTAGTGTCCTTTATCCTGACTCTGGTGAAGACTAATCTAAAGTCAATGATTAGAACCACTTATTGTTAGAAAAGTAAAAACTAAATAACGGTACAACTGCATCTGATCGTACGTCTGTTACATTTTAAATTGTTGGTATTTTTCAGTAATATGACGTTAACAAGAAGACTACTCCAGAGGACGGCACAAGGTGGTAAACGCCTGTCCCAGGTTCACTAAGACCTCAGATTCTACTGGGAGTTCTCAACCAATCAAACGCAAGGGGGGGCAGTCCACAGTTCAACTGTTTAGTTGGAAAATATGCTAATTAAAAGACAATTAAAAGATATGAGCTTTAAAAGAGAATTAAAAGAGATGAGCTTTAAAATATAATTAAAAGAGATGAGCTTTAAAAGAGAATTAAAAGAGATGAGCTTTTGTAGTGTATTTTAACACCCTTATTATAATCTAAAACAGTGTATTTTGATCCTCTATACATTGCAGGGACAATGTGGTAACAACATAACCTGTTTGTGGACCTTTAGGCCCAGTTAGACATGTTCCAGATGTGTTATCTGCTGGTGGACCCTGAGGCCCAGTTAGACATGTTCCAGATGTGTTATCTGCTGGTGGACCCCGAGGCCCAGTTAGACATGTTCCAGATGTGTTATCTGCTGGTGGACCCCGAGGCCCAGTTAGACATGTTCCAGATGTGTTATCTGCTGGTGGACCCCGAGGCCCAGTTAGACATGTTCCAGATGTGTTATCTGCTGGTGGACCCCGAGGCCCAGTTAGACATGTTCCAGATGTGTTATCTGCTGGTGGACCCGAGGCCCAGTTAGACATGTTCCAGATGTGTTATCTGCTGGTGGACCCCGAGGCCCAGTTAGCATGTTCCAGATGTGTGTCTACAGCATGGGTTCCCAAAGTGGGGGTCGCGGGACCCCGAGGGGGGGGGTCGCGAGATGATTTCAGAATCCTCTTGATGTGACCCATGAGGTTTATTTATTTTTTATTTTATTATTATTATTTTTTTATCATTTGTATTATTATTATTATTATTGTTAATAGTAACGTGAGTGACAAATAAAGGAATTCTGATTCCCACAGATTCACGTCAGTATCATCATTGAAAAAAAGCCACACACAATGTTGGCGACATACCCCCCCCCCCCCCCCAGACCCCGTCGGACGGTGATAGTGGGGGGGGGGTCGCCAGTCTCCAGTCTGTTATTTTGGGGGTCGCGGGCTGAAAAGTTTGGGAACCCCTGGTCTACAGAAGGTCCAGTTGTGATAGACACGCTTCACCACTGGTACTGAGAATGTATCTATTCTACATCATGTACTGAGTACTTCCTCTACTGACTACTGACTACAGTATCTTAGTCTTCTTCCTGCTGTAATAAAGTTATATATGATGATATATTAGTGATATATATTGATGATACATCACAGATCAGAGTTGACTACAGTATCTTAGTCTTCTTCCTGCTGTAATAAAGTGATATATGATGATATATTAGTGATATATATTGATGATACATCACAGATCAGAGTTGACTACAGTATCTTAGTCTTCTTCCTGCTGTAATAAAGTGATATATGATGATATATTAGTGATATATATTGATGATCCATCACAGATCAGAGTTGACTACAGTATCTTAGTCTTCTTCCTGCTGTAATAAAGTGATATATGATGATATATTAGTGATATATATTGATGATACATCACAGATCAGAGTTGACTACAGTATCTTAGTCTTCTTCCTGCTGTAATAAAGTGATATATGATGATATATTAGTGATATATATTGATGATACATCACAGATCAGAGTTGACTACAGTATCTCTGACTCGGTAACAAAGCATGATGAACCAGTTGGTCCAGTTCCCCTCCCAGTTCAGTTCCTTTCAGACTAACCTCTTCTAGGCTGTTGTTCCATGACTTCACTCAGTCATGAACTATAATAACCTTATTAAAATATGAACCATAGACAGAGAGCTCTGATGACTAGAAGCTCAGACACACACAGTCTCTGACGATACTTTATAGACTATTGATTACTGACTGCAACTCTTGAGAAGTTCCTTTAAAATGGTTCATAGTCTTGTTGGTTTGGATTCTTCTTGTGTTGTTTCCTGGTTGGTTTTTTGGGTTACACCAGCAGGCACACACACACACACACACACACACACACACACACACACACACACACACACACACACACACACACACACACACACACACACACACACACACACACACACACACACTGATGTGTGAGATGTGGTGTTAGCTGTTATGCTTTTATTGTGATAGAGCTAACAGGATGTATGAGACCGGAGGCGGGACTACCGGTCACGCGACTACCAAATGACATGGAGAGTACAAGCCTGAATAAAGTAACCACCATGCTCTAAACCGTCTGTATTACATTACGCTTACCACAACCTCTATATTCTACTACTACCACTACTACTACAAAAAAACGATCATTTAAAAACGTATTAAAGTGTTTAAACAACAGTTTAAAGTGGTTGTAATGTTCCTATATGTGTATATATCCCCATCTATATTCTACTACTACCACTACTACTAAAAAAAACGATCTTTTAAAAACGTATTAAAGTGTTTAGACAACAGTTTAAAGTGGTTGTAATGTTCCTATATGTGTATATATCTCTATCTATATGAGTGATGGAGTAGCGTAGGGCTTGATATAAACATATAATACACATCTACGTTTGCCCGGAAGTGACGTCATCGCGTGGCCCCGCCCCCCATGACGTCACAAAGCTTAGCGGAGCATAAAAGGCAAGACGCGACGACGAGAGAACAGTTCCTCTTTGAGACGCGACGAGGAGAGAACAGTTGAAAGGACACCAGCCTTTGTCCAACTAAGCGGTGGACAGCGTTCTAAGGTGAGTAGTGAGTGTTGACCAAGGGCTTCAAAGAGTTAGTTCTGCACCAGGGAGCCTGTTCCAACGGACACACTTTGATGGTGGGCCATTGTTAAGTTCATATAGTATTAAATGTGTATTATATGTTTATATCAAGCCCTACGCTACTCCATCACTCATATAGATAGAGATATATACACATATAGGGACATTATAACTGTTGTCTAAACACTTTAATACGTTTTTAAAAGATCGTTTTTTGTAGTAGTAGTGTTAGTAGGAGAATATAGATGGGGATATATACACATATAGGGACATTATAACCTGTTTAAACTGTTGTCTAAACACCTTAATACGTTTTTAAAAGATCGTTTTTTGTAGTAGTAGTGGTAGTAGTAGAATATAGATGGGGATATATACACATATAGGAACATTAAGACCACTTTAAACTGTTGTCTAAACACTTTAATACGTTTTTAAAGATCGTTTTTTTAGTAGTAGTGGTAGTAGTAGAATTTGAGTAGTAGTAGTAGTAGTAGTAGTAGTAGTAGTAGTAGTTGAAGTAGTAGTAATAGTTGTTAGTAGTATCAGTAGTGGTGGTAGTAGTAGTAGTAAAAATAGTCGTCGTCGTAGTAGTAATAGTAGTAGTAGTAGTAGTAGTAGTAGTGGATTGTATTATAAGTAGTAGTAGTAGAAGTTAGTTGTATTATCTGTAGTTGTAGTTGTAGTAGTATAATAAGTATTTGTAGTAGTGGTTGAGTAGTTGTAGTAGTAGTATCAGTAGTGTTAGTAGTAGTAATAGTAGTAGTAGTAGTAGTCGTAGTGGAATAGTCGTAGTAGTAGTAGCTGTGAGTAGGAGTAGTGGTATTAATATTAGTAGTGTTGGTAGTAATAGTAGTACTATAAGTAGTGGATGGTAGTAGTAGTAGTAGTAGTATTATAAGTAGTAGTAGTCGTAGTAGTTGTAGTAGTAGTAGTAGTAGTTGTAGTGAATGTAGTAGTAGTAGTAGTATTATAAGTAGTAGTAGTAGTAGTAGTTAGTTGTATTAGTATTAGTAGTATTATAAGTACTAATTAGTTGTAGTAGT
>JANIIK010001652.1:2500-17763 GCA_027704905.1 Muraenolepis orangiensis | reverse complement strand
TAACATTGCCAAGTTTAGCCAACACTAACTTAGCCAAGTGTAGCCAACACTAACTTAGCCAAGTGTAGCCAACGCTAACTTAGCCAAGGGTAGCCAATGTAACGTTGCCAAGTGTAGCCAACCCTAACATAGCCAAGTGTAGCCAACGATAACTTAGCCAAGTGTAGCCAACACTAACTTTGCCTAGAGTAGCAAACGCTAGCTTAGCCAAGAGTAGCAAATGCTAACTTAGCCTAGAGTAGCAACGCTAACTTAGCCAAGTGTAGCCAATGCTAACTTAGTCAAGAGTAGCAAACACTTACATGGCCAATAGTAGACAACACTAACATAGCCAAGTGTAGCCTACTCTAACATGGCCAAGTGTAGCCAACGCTAACTTAGCCAAGTGTAGCCAACACTAACTTAGCCAAGTAGTAGGCAATGCTAACATTGCCAAGTGTAGCCAACACTAACTTAGCCAAGTGTAGCCAACACTAACTTTGCCAAGAGTAGCAAACGCTAACTTAGCCAAGAGTAGCAACGCTAACTTAGCCAAGTGTAGCCAACGCTAGCTTAGCCAAGAGTAGCAAATGCTAACTTAGCCAAGTAGTAGCCAATGCAAACTTTGTCAAGAGTAGCAAACACTTACATGGCCAATAGAAGACAACACTAACATAGCCAAGTGTAGCCTACTCTAACATAGCCAAGTGTAGCCAACGCTAACTTAGCCAAGTGTAGCCAACGCTAACTTAGCCAAGTGTAGCCAACACTAACTTAGCCAAGTGTAGCCAACGCTAACTTAGCCAAGAGTAGCCAATGCTAACTTAGCCAAGAGTAGCCAACGCTAACTTAGCCAAGTGTATCCAATGCTAACTTAGGCAAGAGTAGCAAACACTTACATGGCCAATAGTAGCCTCCTCTAACTTAGCCAAGTGTAGCCAACTCTAACTTAGCCAAGTGTAGCCAACACTAACTTAGCCAAGTGTAGCCAACGCTAACTTAGCCAAGGGTAGCCAATGCTAACGTTGCCAAGTGTGGCCAACCCTAACATAGCCAAGTGTAGCCAACGATAACTTAGCCAAGTGTAGCCAACACTAACTTTGCCTAGAGTAGCAAATGCTAGCTTAGCCAAGGGTAGCCAATGCTAACATTGCCAAGTGTAGCCAACACTAACTTAGCCAAGTGTAGCCAACACTAACTTAGCGAAGTGTAGCAAGGGCGAACTTAGGCAAGTGTAGCCAATGCTAACATTGCCAAGTTTAGCCAACACTAACTTAGCCATGTGTAGCCAACACTAACTTAGCCAAGTGTAGCCAACGCTAACTTAGCCAAGGGTAGCCAATGTAACGTTGCCAAGTGTAGCCAACCCTAACATAGCCAAGTGTAGCCAACGATAACTTAGCCAAGTGTAGCCAACGACTAACTTAGCCAAGTGTAGCCAACAGCTAGCTTAGCCAAGAGTAGCAAATGCTAACTTAGCCTAGAGTAGCAACGCTAACTTAGCCAAGTGTAGCCAATGCTAACTTAGTCAAGAGTAGCAAACACTTACATGGCCAATAGTAGACAACACTAACATAGCCAAGTGTAACCTACTCTAACATGGCCAAGTGTAGCCAACGCTAACTTAGCCAAGTGTAGCCAACACTAACTTAGCCAAGTGTAGCCAACGATAACTTAGAAAAGGTTAGGCAATGCTAACATTGCCAAGTGTAGCCAACACTAACTTAGACAAGTGTAGCCAACACTAACTTTGCCTAGAGTAGCAAACCCTAACTTAGCCAAGAGTAGCAACGCTAACTTAGCCAAGTGTAGCCAACGCTAGCTTAGCCAAGAGTAGCAAATGCTAACTTAGCCAAGAGTAGCCAATGCAAACTTAGCCAAGAGTAGCAAACACTTACATGGCCAATAGAAGACAACACTAACATAGCCAAGTGTAGCCACTCTAGCTTAGCAAAGAGTAGCAAATGCTAACTTAGCCAAGAGTAGCAACGCTAACTTAGCCAAGTGTATCCAATGCTAACTTAGGCAAGAGTAGCAAACACTTACATGGCCAATAGTAGCCTCCTCTAACTTAGCCAAGTGTAGCCAACTCTAACTTAGCCAAGTGTAGCCAACACTAACTTAGCCAAGTGTAGCCAACGCTAACTTAGCCAAGGGTAGCCAATGCTAACGTTGCCAAGTGTGGCCAACCCTAACATAGCCAAGTGTAGCCAACGATAACTTAGCCAAGTGTAGCCAACACTAACTTTGCCTAGAGTAGCAAACGCTAGCTTAGCCAAGAGTAGCAAATGCTAACTTAGCCAAGAGTAGCAACGCTAACTTATTCAAGTGTAGCCAATGCTAACTTAGTCAAGAGTAGCAAACACTTACATGGCCAATAGTAGACAACACTAACGTAGTCAAGTGTAGCCTACTCTAACATAGCCAAGTGTAGCCAACTCTAACTTAGCCAAGTTAGCCAACACTAACTTAGCCAAGTGTAGCCAACGCTAACCTAGCCAAGGGTAGCCAATGCTAACGTTGCCAAGTGTAGCCAACCCTAACATAGCCAAGTGTAGCCAACGATAACTTAGCCAAGGGTAGCCAATGCTAACTTAGCCAAGTGTAGCCAACACTAACTTAGCCAAGTGTAGCCAACACTAACATAGCCAAGTGTAGCCAACGATAACTTAGCCAAGGGTAGCCAACGCTAACTTAGCCAAGTGTAGCCAACACTAACTTAGCCAAGTGTAGCCAATGCTAACTTAGTCAAGAGTAGCAAACACTTACATGGCCAATAGTAGACAACACTAACATAGCCAATTGTAGCCTACTCTAACATAGCCAAGTGTAGCCAACGCTAACTTAGCCAAGTGTAGCCAATGCTAACATTAGCCAAGTGTAGCCAACGCTAGCTTAGCCAAGAGTAGCAAATGCTAACTTAGCCAAGTGTAGCAACGCTAACTTAGCCAAGTGTAGCCAATGCTAACTTAGCAAGAGTAGCAAACACTTACATGGCCAATAGAAGACAACACTAACATAGCCAAGTGTAGCCTACTCTAACATAGCCAAGTGTAGCCAACGCTAACTTAGCCAAGTGTAGCCAAGCTAACTTGCCAAGTGTAGCCAACGCTAGCTTAGCCAAGAGTAGCAAATGCTAACTTAGCCAAGTGTAGCAACGCTAACTTAGCCAAGTGTAGCCAATGCTAACATAGACAAGAGTAGCAAACACTTACATGGCCAATAGAAGACAACACTAACATAGCCAAGTGTAGCCTACTCTAACATAGCCAAGTGTAGCCAACGCTAACTTAGCCAAGGGTAGCCAATGCTAACATTGCCAAGTGTAGCCAACGCTAGCTTAGCCAAGAGTAGCAAATCCTAACTTAGCCAAGTGTAGCAACGCTAACTTAGCCAAGTGTAGCCAATGCTAACTTAGACAAGAGTAGCAAACACTTACATGGCCAATAGAAGACAACACTAACATAGCCAAGTGTAGCCTACTCTAACATAGCCAAGTGTAGCCAACGCTAACTTAGCCAAGGGTAGCCAATGCTAACATTGCCAAGTGTAGCCAACGCTAGCTTAGCCAAGAGTAGCAATGCTAACTTAGCCAAGTGTAGCCAATGCTAACTTAGTCAAGAGTAGCAAACACTTACATGGCCAATAGAAGACAACACTAACATAGCCAAGTGTAGCCTACTCTAACATAGCCAAGTGTAGCCAACGCTAACTTAGCCAAGTGTAGCCAACACTAACTTAGCCAAGTGTAGCCAACGCTAACTTAGCCAAGGGTAGCCAATGCTAGCTTAGCAAAGAGTAGCAAATGCTAACTTAGCCAAGAGTAGCAACGCTAACTTAGCCAAGTGTATCCAATGCTAACTTAGTCAAGAGTAGCAAACACTTACATGGCCAATAGTAGCCACCTCTAACTTAGCCAAGTGTAGCCAACTCTAACTTAGCCAAGTGTAGCCAACGCTAACTTAGCCAAGGGTAGCCAATGCTAACGTTGCCAAGTGTAGCCAACCCTAACATAGCCAAGTGTAGCCAACGATAACTTAGCCAAGTGTAGCCAACACTAACTTTGCCTAGAGTAGCAAACGCTAGCTTAGCCAAGAGTAGCAAATGCTAACTTAGCCAAGAGTAGCAACGCTAACTTAGTCAAGTGTAGCCAATGCTAACTTAGTCAAGAGTAGCAAACACTTACATGGCCAATAGTAGACAACACTAACGTTAGCCAAGTGTAGCCAACCCTAACATAGCCAAGTGTAGCCAACGATAACTTAGCCAAGTGTAGCCAACACTAACTTTGCCTAGAGTAGCAAACGCTAGCTTAGCCAAGAGTAGCAAATGCTAACTTAGCCAAGAGTAGCAACGCTAACTTATTCAAGTGTAGCCAATGCTAACTTAGTCAAGAGTAGCAAACACTTACATGGCCAATAGTAGACAACACTAACGTAGTCAAGTGTAGCCTACTCTAACATAGCCAAGTGTAGCCAACTCTAACTTAGCCAAGTTAGCCAACACTAACTTAGCCAAGTGTAGCCAACGCTAACCTAGCCAAGGGTAGCCAATGCTAACGTTGCCAAGTGTAGCCAACCCTAACATAGCCAAGTGTAGCCAACGATAACTTAGCCAAGGGTAGCCAATGCTAACATTGCCAAGTGTAGCCAACACTAACTTAGCCAAGTGTAGCCAACACTAACATAGCCAAGTGTAGCCAACGATAACTTAGCCAAGGGTAGCCAACGCTAACATAGCCAAGTGTAGCCAACACTAACTTAGCCAAGTGTAGCCAATGCTAACTTAGTCAAGAGTAGCAAACACTTACATGGCCAATAGTAGACAACACTAACATAGCCAATTGTAGCCTACTCTAACATAGCCAAGTGTAGCCAACGCTAACTTAGCCAAGTGTAGCCAACACTAACTTAGCCAAGTGTAGCCAACGCTAACTTAGCCAAGGGTAGCCAATGCTAACATTGCCAAGTGTAGCCAACGCTAGCTTAGCCAAGAGTAGCAAATGCTAACTTAGCCAAGAGTAGCAACGCTAACTTAGCCAAGTGTATCCAATGCTAACTTAGTCAAGAGTAGCAAACACTTACATGGCCAATAGTAGACAACACTAACGTAGTCAAGTGTAGCCTACTCTAACATAGCCAAGTGTAGCCAACTCTAACTTAGCCAAGTTAGCCAACACTAACTTAGCCAAGTGTAGCCAACGCTAACCTAGCCAAGGGTAGCCAATGCTAACATTGCCAAGTGTAGCCAACACTAACTTAGCCAAGTGTAGCCAACACTAACATAGCCAAGTGTAGCCAACGATAACTTAGCCAAGGGTAGCCAACGCTAACTTAGCCAAGTGTAGACAACACTAACTTAGCCAAGTGTAGCCAATGCTAACTTAGTCAAGAGTAGCAAACACTTACATGGCCAATAGTAGACAACACTAACATAGCCAAGTGTAGCCTACTCTAACATAGCCAAGTGTAGCCAACGCTAACTTAGCCAAGTGTAGCCAACGCTAACTTAGCCAAGTGTAGCCAACGCTAACTTAGCCAAGTGTAGCCAATGCTAACTTAGTCAAGAGTAGCAAACACTTACATGGCCAATAGTAGACAACACTAACTAGCCAAGTGTAGCCAACTCTAACTTAGCCAAGTGTAGCCAACTCTAACTTAGCCAAGTGTAGCCAACACTAACTTAGCCAAGTGTAGCCAACGCTAACTTAGCCAAGGGTAGCCAATGCTAACGTTGCCAAGTGTAGCCAACCCTAACATAGCCAAGTGTAGCCAACGATAACTTAGCCAAGGGTAGCCAATGCTAACATTGCCAAGTGTAGCCAACACTAACTTAGCCAAGTGTAGCCAACACTAACATAGCCAAGTGTAGCCAACGATAACTTAGCCAAGGGTAGCCAACGCTAACTTAGCCAAGTGTAGCCAACACTAACTTAGCCAAGTGTAGCCAATGCTAACTTAGTCAAGAGTAGCAAACACTTACATGGCCAATAGTAGACAACACTAACATAGCCAATTGTAGCCTACTCTAACATAGCCAAGTGTAGCCAACGCTAACTTAGCCAAGTGTAGCCAACACTAACTTAGCCAAGTGTAGCCAACGCTAACTTAGCCAAGGGTAGCCAATGCTAACATTGCCAAGTGTAGCCAACGCTAGCTTAGCCAAGAGTAGCAAATGCTAACTTAGCCAAGAGTAGCAACGCTAACTTAGCCAAGTGTATCCAATGCTAACTTAGCCAAGAGTAGCAAACACTTACATGGCCAATAGTAGACAACACTAACGTAGTCAAGTGTAGCCTACTCTAACATAGCCAAGTGTAGCCAACTCTAACTTAGCCAAGTTAGCCAACACTAACTTAGCCAAGTGTAGCCAACGCTAACCTAGCCAAGGGTAGCCAATGCTAACATTGCCAAGTGTAGCCAACACTAACTTAGCCAAGTGTAGCCAACACTAACATAGCCAAGTGTAGCCAACGATAACTTAGCCAAGGGTAGCCAACGCTAACTTAGCCAAGTGTAGCCAACACTAACTTAGCCAAGTGTAGCCAATGCTAACTTAGTCAAGAGTAGCAAACACTTACATGGCCAATAGTAGACAACACTAACATAGACAATTGTAGCCTACTCTAACATAGCCAAGTGTAGCCAACGCTAACATAGCCAAGTGTAGCCAACGCTAACTTAGCCAAGTGTAGCCAACGCTAACTTAGCCAAGTGTAGCCAACGCTAACTTAGCCAAGTGTAGCCAATGCTAACTTAGTCAAGAGTAGCAAACACTTACATGGCCAATAGTAGACAACACTAACATAGCCAAGTGTAGCCTACTCTAACATAGCCAAGTGTAGCCAACACTAACTTAGCCAAGTGTAGCCAACACTAACTTAGCCAAGTGTAGCCAACGCTAACTTAGCCAAGGGTAGCCAATGCTAACATTGCCAAGTGTAGCCAACGCTAGCTTAGCCAAGAGTAGCAAATGCTAACTTAGCCAAGAGTAGCAACGCTAACTTAGCCAAGTGTATCCAATGCTAACTTAGTCAAGAGTAGCAAACACTTACATGGCCAATAGTAGACAACACTAACGTAGTCAAGTGTAGCCTACTCTAACATAGCCAAGTGTAGCCAACTCTAACTTAGCCAAGTTAGCCAACACTAACTTAGCCAAGTGTAGCCAACGCTAACCTAGCCAAGGGTAGCCAATGCTAACGTTGCCAAGTGTAGCCAACCCTAACATAGCCAAGTGTAGCCAACGATAACTTAGCCAAGGGTAGCCAATGCTAACATTGCCAAGTGTAGCCAACACTAACTTAGCCAAGTGTAGCCAACACTAACATAGCCAAGTGTAGCCAACGATAACTTAGCCAAGGGTAGCCAACGCTAACTTAGCCAAGTGTAGCCAACACTAACTTAGTCAAGAGTAGCAAACACTTACATGGCCAATAGTAGACAACACTAACATAGCCAATTGTAGCCTACTCTAACATAGCCAAGTGTAGCCAACTCTAACTAGCCAAGTGTAGCCAACGCTAACTTAGCCAAGTGTAGCCAACGCTAACTTAGCCAAGGGTAGCCAATGCTAACATTGCCAAGTGTAGCCAACGCTAGCTTAGCCAAGAGTAGCAAATGCTAACTTAGCCAAGAGTAGCAACGCTAACTTAGCCAAGTGTAGCCAATGCTAACTTAGCCAAGAGTAGCAAACACTTACATGGCCAATAGTAGCCAACACTAACGTAGTCAAGTGTAGCCTACTCTAACATAGCCAAGTGTAGCCAACGCTAACTTAGCCAAGTGTAGCCAACACTAACTTAGCCAAGTGTAGCCAACGCTAACTTAGCCAAGGGTAGCCAATGCTAACGTTGCCAAGTGTAGCCAACCCTAACATAGCCAAGTGTAGCCAACGATAACTTAGCCAAGGGTAGCCAATGCTAACATTGCCAAGTGTAGCCAACACTAACTTAGCCAAGTGTAGCCAACACTAACTTAGCCAAGTGTAGCCAACGCTAACTTAGCCAAGGGTAGCCAATGTAACGTTGCCAAGTGTAGCCAACCCTAACATAGCCAAGTGTAGCCAACGCTAGCTAAGCCAAGAGTAGCAAATGCTAACTTAGCCAAGTTAGCACACACACACACACACACACACACACACACACACACACACACAGACACACGCTCACACATCCACAGTGTTTCAGCTTTAGGGTTAATGGGGGCCACTGGCCTTTGGAGTTGGTTTACTTTGCCTAACCCTTTGTTAATGATTTGACCTGAATTGAGTGCCCTCAAATGTGTGTGTGTGTGTGTGTGTGTCTGTGTTTGTCTGTGTTTCTGTGTGTCTGTGTGTGTGTGTGTGTGTGTGTGTGTGTGTGTGTGTGTGTGTGTGTGTGTGTGTGTATGTGTGTCTGTGTGTGTCTGTGTGTCTGTGTGTGTGTGTGTGGAAATGTGCTCTTCTCCGAGCGGAAATAACCGGGTGCGTTGTTATGAGCTCAGAGCTGTCTGTGGAACAATGCGGATTGGGCTGCACCTGCGGTGTCTCTCCACCAGAGGGCAGCAGAGTATCGTGTCTAACACACACTGTTGGAGCCAAATGAATAGGATTGAATGTTATTGAGTTGTGATCATGATGTTTGAATGAAATATGAATGATTGTGTTCCGGTCTCTGTGGTGAACATGATGTTTGAATGTATAAAGGAGAATCAATCCATTAGTGTTGTACATAGGACTCTGTTTGTTTACAGGTCACCCTGCTGGACCATCCAGGTCCCCCTGCTGGACCCAGGTCCCCCTGCTAGACCCAGGTCCCCCTGCTGAACCCGGGTCCCCCTGCTGGACCCCCAGGTCCCTCTACTGGACCCGGGTCCCACTACTGTACCCGGGTCCCCCTGCTGTACCCGGGTCCCCCAGCTGGACCCGGGTCCCCCTGCTGGACCCGGATCCCCTGCTGGACCCGGGTCCCCCTGCTGGTCCCCCTACTGGACCCAGGTCCTCCTACTGGACCCAGGTCCCCCTGCTAGACCCAGGTCCCCCTGCTGGTCCCCCTACTGGACCCAGGTCCTCCTACTGGACCCAGGTCCCCCTGCTAGACCCAGGTCCTCCTACTGGACCCAGGTCCCCCTGCTAGACCCAGGTCCACCTGCTGGTCCCCCTACTGGACCCTAGGTCCTCCTACTGGACCCAGGTCCCCCTGCTAGACCCAGGTCCCCCTGCTGGACCCAGGTCCCCCTGCTAGACCCGGGTCCCCCTGCAGGACCCCCAGGTCCCCCTACTGGACCCAGGTTCCCCTGCTGGACCCGGGTCCACCTACTGGACCCAGGTTCCCCTGCTGGACCCCTCAGATCCACCTGCTGGACCCCCCAGGTCCCCCTGCTGGACCCAGGTCCCACTACTGGACCCGGGTCCTCCTGCTGGACCCGGGTCCCCCTGTTAGACCCGGATCCCCCTGCTGGACCCGGGTCCGCCTAGTAGACCCGGATCCCCCTGCTGGACCCGGGTCCCTCTGCTGGACCCTCCAGGTCCCCCTGCTGGACCCAGGTCCCACTGCTAGACCCAGGTCCCCCTGCTGGTCCCCCTACTGGACCCAGGTCCACCTGCTGGGCCCAGGTCCCCCTGCTGGACCCAGGTCCCCCTGCTAGACCCGGGTCCCCCTGCTGGACCCCCAGGTCCCACTACTGGACCCGGGTCCCCTACTGGACCCGGGTCCCCCTGCTGTACCCGGGTCCCCCTGCTGGACCCAGGTCCCCCTGCTGACCCGGGTCCCCCTGCTGGACCCGGTCCCCCTGCTGGACCCGGGTCCCCCTACTAGACCCAGGTCCCCCTGCTGGACCCAGGTCCCCCTGCTGGACCCAGGTCCCCCTGCTAGACCCAGGTCCCCCTGCTGGACCCCCAGGTCCCCCTACTAGACCCGGGTCCCCCTGCTGGACCCCCAGGTCCCCCTACTGGACCCGGGTCCCACTACTGTACCCGGGTCCCCCTGCTGGACCCGGGTCCCCCAGCTGGACCCGGGTCCCCCTGCTGGACCCGGGTCCCCCTGCTGGATCCGGGTCCCCCTACTAGACCCGGATCCCCCTGCTAGACCCGGGTCCCCCTGCTGGTCCCCCTACTGGACCCAGGTCCCCCTACTGGACCCAGGTCCCCCTGCTAGACCCAGGTCCCCCTGCTGGTCCCCCTACTGGACCCAGGTCCTCCTACTGGACCCAGGTCCCCCTGCTAGACCCAGGTCCTCCTACTGGACCCAGGTCCCCCTGCTAGACCCAGGTCCCCCTGCTGGTCCCCCTACTGGACCCTGGTCCTCCTACTGGACCCAGGTCCCCCTGCTAGACCCGGGTCCCCCTGCTGGACCCCCCAGGTCCCCCTACTGGACCCAGGTTCCCCTGCTGGACCCGGGTCCACCTACTGGACCCAGGTTCCCCTGCTGGACCCCTCAGATCCACCTGCTGGACCCCCCAGGTCCCCCTGCTGGACCCGGGTCCCCTACTAGACCCGGATCCCCCTGCTGGACCCGGGTCCCCTGCTGGACCCCAGGTCCCCCTGCTGGACCCAGGTCCCACTGCTAGACCCAGGTCCCCCTGCTGGTCCCCCTACTGGACCCAGGTCCACCTGCTGGACCCAGGTCCCCCTGCTAGACCCGGATCCCCCTGCTGGACCCAGGTCCTCCTACTGGACCCAGGTCCCCCTGCTAGACCCAGGTCCCCCTGCTGGACCCAGGTCCCCCTGCTGGACCCAGGTCCCCCTGCTAGACCCGGGTCCCCCTGCTGGACCCCCCAGGTCCCCCTACTAGACCCGGGTCCCCCTACTGGACCCGGGTCCCCCTGCTGGACCCGGGTCCCACTAATAAACCCGGATCCCCCTTGCTGGACCAAGGTCCCACTACTGTCCCCCTGCTGGACCCGGATCCCCCTGCTGGACCCGGGTCCCCCTGCTGGACCCGGGTCCCCCTACTAGACCCTGGTCCCCCTGCTGGAACGGGTCCCCTGCTGTACCTCAGGTCCCCCTGCTGAACCCGGGTCCCCCTGCTGGACCCCCCAGGTCCCCCTACTGGACCCGGGTCCCACTACTGTACCCGGGTCCCCCTGCTGTACCCGGGTCCCCCAGCTGGACCCGGGTCCCCCTGCTGGACCCCGGTCCCCCTGCTGGATCCGGGTCCCCCTACTAGACCCGGATCCCCCTGCTGGACCCGGGTCCCCCTGCTGGTCCCCCTACTGGACCCAGGTCCTCCTACTGGACCCAGGTCCCCCTGCTAGACCCGGGTCCCCCTGCTGGACCCCCAGGTCCCCCTACTAGACCCGGGTCCCCCTACTGGACCCGGGTCCCCCTGCTGGACCCAGGTCCCACTACTAGACCCAGGTCCCCCTGCTAGACCCGGGTCCCCCTGCTGGACCCCCCAGGTCCCCCTACTAGACCCGGGTCCCCCTACTGGACCCGGGTCCCCCTGCTGGACCCGGTCCCACTAATAAACCCGGATCCCCCTGCTGGACCAAGGTCCCACTACTGTCCCCCTGCTGGACCCGGGTCCCCCTGCTGGACCCGGGTCCCCTACTAGACCCTGGTCCCCCTGCTGGAACTGGGTCCCCCTGCTGTACCCTCAAGGACCCCCTGCTGGACCCAGGTCCCCCTGCTAGACCCAGGTCCCCCTGCTGGTCCCCCTACTGGACCCAGGTCCTCCTACTGCACTCAGGTCCACCTGCTGGGCCAAGGTCCCCCTGCTGGACCATCCAGGTCCCCCTGCTGGACCCAGGTCCCCCTGCTAGACCCAGGTCCCCCTGCTGGACCCAGGTCCCCCTGCTGGACCCCCCAGGTCCCACTACTGGACCCGGGTCCCCCTGCTGTACCCGGGTCCCCCTGCTGGTCCCCCTGCTGGACCCTGGTCCCGGTATATATATATCTGTATATACAGATATAGATATATATCTGTATATATAGATATATATCTATATCTATATATGTATCTATATAGACAGATATATATAGATATATCTATACACATATATATATGTATATGTATATCTATTAAAAGGCCCAGTGTCCTTGGGCCCTCCCTGTAAGGCTGGGTCCTGGCCCACCATGGGTCTCCTTCCAGGACTAAGGGGCTTGGGGAGCTCACTGTAAGGCTGGGTCCTGGCCCACCAAGTATCGTCAGAGACTGTGTGTGTCTGAGCTTCTGGTCCTCAGAGCTCTCTGTCTATGGTTCATATTTTAATAAGGTTATTATAGTTCATGACTGAGTGAGTCATGGAACAACAGCCTAGAAGAGGTTAGTCTGAAAGGAACTGAACTGGGAGGGGAACTGGACCAACGGGTTCATCATGCTTTGTTACCGGCAGCAGGAAGAGGACTAAGGTATTTTTAGTCTGTAGTGAGTACAGCAACTACTCACTACAGTACATGCTGTAGAATAGGTACATTGTCAGTACGTGTACTCAGTGGAATAGGTACATTGCAGTACTTGTACTGAGTATAATAGGTACATTCTCAGTACATGTACTCAGTAGAATGACAAAGGTACTTTGTCAGTACATGTCGATTGGAATCTTCTCTATTATGAGTGACTCATCTTTCTCTCTACTCCCACACACACACGCACACACACACCCTGACAAATCTCTCTCTCTCTCTCTCTCTCTCTCTCTCTCTCTCTCTCTCTCGCTCTCGTTGCTTCTGGATTGACGCCAGGGGGGCGGGGCCATGCAATGACGTCACTTTTGAGGAATCTAAACTTTCCGGAGCCTAAGCAGCAAGGCGCGGCGCGGAGAGAGAGAGTTACTCTCTTTGTGACTCGACGAGGAGAGAGACGGTTGCTGTTTTTGTGAATCGACATGGAGATAAAC
Organism: Muraenolepis orangiensis; assembly: GCA_027704905.1. Lineage (NCBI taxonomy): Eukaryota > Metazoa > Chordata > Actinopteri > Gadiformes > Muraenolepididae > Muraenolepis > Muraenolepis orangiensis. Next base: position 4,966 of record JANIIK010001652.1, on the reverse strand, counting down.
AGTTCAAAGGACACCAGCCTTTTTCCAACTAAGCGGTGGACAGCGTTCTAAGGTGAGTAGTGAGTGTTGACCATGGGCTTCAAACAGTTAGTTCTGCACCAGGGAGCCTGTTCCAACGGACACACTTTGATGGTGGACCATTGTTAAGTTCATGTAGTATTAGATGTGTATTATATGTTTATATCAAGCCCTACGCTACTCCATCACTAACATATGATGTCATCGCGTGGCCCCGCCCTTCACTCTTTGCGTCAATCCCGGAGCAACAAGCTATGAGCAACAAGCTATGAGCAACGAGCAATGAGCTATGAGCAACGAGCTATGAGCAACGAGCTATGAGCAACGAGCTATGAGCAACGAGAGAGAGAGGAAGAGTGTGTGTGTGTGTGTGTGTGTGTGTGTGTGTGTGTGTGTGTGTGTGTGTGTGTGTGTGTGTGTGTGTGTGTGTGTGTGTGTGTGTGTGTAAGTGTGTGTGTGTGTGTGTGTGTGTGTGTGTGTGTGTGTAAGTGTGTGTGTGTGTGTGTGTGTGTGTGTGTGTGTGTGTGTGTGTGTGTGCGTGTGTTTGGGTGTGTGTGTGTGTCTGTCTGTATACCTGCCTGCCTGCCTGCCTGCCTGCCTGCCTGCCTGAAAAGGGTGTAACCAGAAAAATGAACCAGAAAACAACACAAGAAGAATCCCCAACAAGATAATAATCTTGTTGGGTTCTTCTTGTGTTGTTTCCTGGTTAATTTTTCTGGTTACACCCTTTTCAGGCAGGCAGGCAGGCAGACTAATTTCAGAGAAACTGCTCAAGAGTTGCAGTCAGTAATCATTAGTCTATATTGATTAAAGTGTATGCTTCTGAATAATGAATGACATCATGTTACAATGTTCGTACACTTCTGATTGTATTCTAAATTAATCAAAGCATTGTCAGAGACTGTGTTCTTCTTCTTTCGTGTAACGTCAGAGGTCCAACTCTGTGTCGTGTAGCCATGCCCGCATCTCTGGTCCTAGGTCGAACAGGCTGGCTTCCGAGGGTGGTCTATATAAGGGGCAGATGGTGATTATATGGTCGGCGGTCTGGTCAGGGTCACCGCACTCGCTGTGAGACTGTGTGTGTCTGAGCTTCTAGTCATCAGAGCTCTCTGTCTATGGTTCATATTTTTATAAGGTTATTATAGTTCATGACTGAGTGAAGTCATGGAACAACAGCCTAGAAGAGGTTAGTCTGAAAGGAACTGAACTGGGAGGGGAACTGGACCAACTGGTTCATCATGCTTTGTTACCGAGTCAGAGATACTGTAGTCAACTGTGATCTGTGATGTATCATCAATATATATCACTAATATATCATCATATATCACTTTATTACAGCAGGAAGAAGACTAAGATACTGTAGTCAACTCTGATCTGTGATGTATCATCAATATATATCACTAATATATCATCATATATCACTTTATTACAGCAGGAAGAAGACTAAGATACTGTAGTCAACTCTGATCTGTGATATATCATCAATATATATCACTAATATATCATCATATATCACTTTATTACAGCAGGACGAAGACTAAGATACTGTAGTCTGTAGTCAGTACAGGAAGTACTCAGTACATGCTGTATAATAGGTACATTGTCAGTACTTGTACTCGGCGCACACACACACACCTGTCAGCGATCACACTGTCTAATTGCTAATCACCTCACCTGGGGTATATATACCTTGTCTATCCGTTACCCCAGCGTGAGGTCGTTACTTTATACTGCACGTGTTCTTCCGTCTGTTTGGTACCCGTTGCCTGCGACTACTCGTCGACTACTCGTCGGTCTACTACCCGCCGGTACTCCGCGGATCGTCCTCCCCGTCTACCCTTGTATTTTGTGTGTTCTTTTGGAATAAAGCCGTTCGTATCGCTCCACTGTGTCGTTGTCTGCGTTCGGGGTCCAACCCACACCCCTCACCGTTACAGAACGACCTCACCACTTTGGCCTCTGGTGTCCGCGACCAGTGTCAGCCCGATGTTGAGTCCCTGATCGCCGAGTCACGGACGGATGGGTCAAGAGCTGCAGACGGTGATGGACCAGCTCAGGGACCTGGCAACCACCGTTGCTTTCCTCAGCGGAGGGACCCCCAACGGCGCGCTGTCCCTGCCTGCTGACGTCACGCTTCCCTTGCCTGCCGACGCATCTGACGTCACGCTGCCCCCGTCTGACAGTGCCGCTTCTCCCCCGTCGGGCAGCGCGGCGCTGTCAGACGTCACGCGGCCCCCGTCTGCTGATGTATTTTAGTGTAATCATTTGTGATGAAACCAGACTACTTTGGTTTATGTACCTGTCTTGGTTCCTAAATGTCCTGCTATGTATAATCAGGACTATCAATACATTGCGTATCTATGGTCAAAGTTAATCTTTGTTTTAATTTTAATACCTGTCTTCTAGTTCAGAGTCCAGAGGGAGTGGTGCACAGGTATTACAAGCAGC